>JAUESF010073089.1:0-13477 GCA_032274765.1 Malacoctenus tetranemus | reverse complement strand
ACACACACACACACACACACACACACACACACACACACACACACACACACACACACACACACACACACACACTTCAGTGACCCGCACACAATCACCCTCCTGCAGACTCGCGATCAGCGAGCTGCAAACCCAACAGCTAACGACTCACCTGCAGGGACAGAAAGGACAGCAAGTCCCTGAGAGGGGACCGTGTGAACTGATTTAGGTCCCCACAACATGTGAAAGACACACACACACACACACACACACACACACACACACACACAGGACCGCGAAAGCAGATAACGACATTACGTCACTAATCCAATCACTGCTTTTCACTTCAACCGGCCACTTTTCAATTCAAATTAATCAGCTGAAAGAAGACAAGCCCATTACTGACACACACACACACACACACACACACACACACACACACACACACACACACACACACACACACACACGCTCTTGAGAGCTACTTTTTATATCTCACACCACCGCTAGTTTTTCTCAAAATACGGGATTGTGATTGCTTTTGTTATGAAGTGGGAGTCGTCGAAGCTCCGCCTACTTTTGGTCAGAATTCCAAATTTGAACTGTGAAATTTCACTAACTCCGACCTGTTGTTTGAGTGTTTGCTGCAGGATGTTACATTAGCGCTCTCGTACGATAAAAAACACCGACCAGCCACCAGGGGGGGATGATGGTTTCTCGTCAGGTTGATATTCCACCGATTTGATCGAGTCTTTTCTGGTGTTATCATCTTTACAGGTTGAAATACTGAAATCAGCTAATCACAAAGAGGGGCGGAGCCTGTGTTCAAAACACCAGTGTTGGTAAACTTTACCTAATGAATGACTTTTTTCAATTTTTGGGGAAAACTAACAAAATATTTAGATTGATTTCTCTGATGCAACAAAACCAACATGGGAATATTTCTATTGTTTCATTTCAGGGAACAAACTAACTTCTCTTATTTTGGCGGGAAACAGCAGCCGAGAACAAAGTTTCAAACTGTTTTACATCTCGTGCTGAAGTCCTGAGACGCTGAAGAGCGAGTGTGATGTTATTTATTGGACTGTAACCATGGAGACGTTGCCAAGGAACGAACCATCGCTAACAAAAGGGCGGATTCATCCATTCATCCAGCGGAGAGCAGGAGGAGGAGGAGCAGAGGAGGAGGGAGGGAGAGGAGGAGAAAGGAGGAGGATGAGGAGGAGCAGAAATGGAGAGAGGGGGAAAAGGGGAGTAGGAGGAGTATCAGGAGGAGGAAAGTAAGAGAGGAAGGAGGAGCAGGAGCAAGGGAACAAGGGATGAGAAGAAAGAGGAGAAGGAGAGAGGAGAATGAGAAGGAGCATTCGAAGGAAAGAAGCGAGAGTAAGAGAAGGAGGAGGAGGAGGAGAGGAGGGAGGAGAAGAGGAGGGAGGAGAAGAGGAGGGAGGAGGTCGTCCTGAGCTCAGCTGGAGAGTTTTCTAACAAGAGACGAGTTGACACAGTTGTTGATGAAACTTTACCCACTCCTCCTCCTCCTCCTCCTCCTCCCCCTCCTCCTCCCCTGCCTCCTACTCACTCCTCCTCCTCCATTGGAGCGTTGTCCAGACAGGCCGTCACATGAAGCCGGCACCTGTCTGCGGTGGGGGGGTGGGGGGGTGGGGGGATGAGGAGCACATGCTGCTCCTGCTGCAGCTCCTCGCTGCTCCACACACAGCTCGAGTTTCCAGAGAGGAGCTGCAGCACAAAGGGAGAGAGGAGCAGGACGAGTCTGGCGTGATGCAGCTCAGACATGTGCTCTGCATGAGGAGGAGGAGCAGGGAGGGGAGGAGGGGGAGGAGCAGGGAGGGGAGGGGAGAAAAACCGGTTTGCAATGGAGCAGGATGATTTGTAGGTAACAGTTGTTTGGCTGCAGCCTGAGGCCTCACACACACACACACACACACACACACACACACACACACACACACACACACACACACACACACCTGCGGGGCTCCCACCTGCAGCAGCGCCCCCTGCTGTCTGCAGCTCGCCTGCACGCAAACCAACCTGATATATAAACCAGACTAATGGAGCCAACACAGGTCAGCCAGAACATTCTAACCACTGAAGTGACCGGTGAAAACACCAACTTCAGTTTCACTCCTGCTTCAATATTTATTCATTTATTCATTTTTACATTTGAAGACAAAGTTCTAAAGAATCCTGCAGAATAAAAGTATCGACCGATCAGTGGTCCTGAGGTTGGTCGACTAAAGTCAAACAGCGCCCTCTGGTGGTCAGCCTGGAGAAGCCGTGTGAAACAAATATTGTCACAATTAATCGTTTATGATTAGACAACGTGCTTTGTGGTCAGTTTTGATCCGCCATTTTTTCAAGGTGTTTGAAAATTTTTAAAAAAAATCCTAGGTAAAGCAGATTTTTTTGTGGTGTAAATATTATCGTGGAATAATGAGCAGAGACGTGACGGTCGTTTTGAGAATGCTTTTATTGTTAGTAGTCAGATAGCATTAGCATTAGCATAAATCGGTGTAGACTGGTTCAAGCCAGCAGGGGGTGTCTGTGTGAAAAACAAAGAGGGCGTTTCCAAAGGTTTCCATAGGTGGCATGTTTCTTCATTTCCTTTTGTAAAGTGACTCAAACCCAACTTAAACCCCAAACATCACAAGTTGTTTTAATACATTTTTTATAACAAAAAAAATCTGAATTGTGAATGTGAAGCAAATGAGGTGGTGTTTTTTAAATTAATTAATTAATAAATTTTTATTAAATTAATTTTAAATTAAAGTATATTTTTGGTTTTGGAAATTGGATTTTGAATTAAAAAATGCTTCAAAATAGTAAAAGTGTGTGTGAATCTTTTTCCTACTTTTGTTTGTCCCAGGTTGACCTAATAAACCCTCAGTCGGCTGGGAAATTGTTGCAAAATGTGATTTTTGTGAGAATATGCGACTTCTAAAATCAGAAAAATAATCAGAGCAGTAACTTGAGTTGGCCCCGCCCACTCGAGCTGCGTCGATTGGTGGAAGCGATGAGAGGGAAGGTGGGACCAGACGCTCACTTCACCAGGTTTTCGACCACAAACGTGGTCAACTGCCCGCTCACCTGAAACCATGGAGGCAGATTAGACTCAGAACAGCGTTAAAGGAGCTGCAGCAGGACGTCCTGTCTGTGGATGGCGGGTGCTCACATTGCTGAGCTGATCGCAGTACAGTCCCCCCGAGATGACTCGCGGCCCGCCCCGTCGCGGGATGACAGGCACCTTCCAGGAGATGGTCTCCTGCGGTAGGATGAACCTGAAACACAGAAACGGAGGGGCCGTTACATCATCAGCCGGCGCCCTCGCCATCGGGCCGGCGGACGCTCAGAGAGGCGCTCACTCGAACTTCTGATCCCTGGACGCCGTGATTCCAGCACCTTCCACCTGCACCGTGACATTAGTGAGAGTCAGCGGCAGCGGGTTTGTGAAGTGCACCAACACCGTGCCCTCCTTGTGAACTTCCAGGTGGCCCTCCACCTGAGGAAGAAGGAGGGGAGAGCATGAGTACCAACTAAAGCTCTGTGCCTATTTCTTTGAACTCCTGTTTACCGCAGGACGAGCTCCTCAGCAGCCCTGAGCTGAAGCTTTCCGGCAGCACATTTCTAGGCACTGTTCACATGAAGGGTCGGAGTTGAGGGGGAGCGGTGGAGGGCTTACCTCAATCTTCAGGGGGGGCAACGCCAGGTCGATGACCTTACTGTCCGTCATGGACTGACCTCCGGCCTCGCCAGTGATGATGAAGTGCAGGCTGAGTTGAGTCTTGAGCCGTGGCATGTACTCCTCAGCCTTCACTGTCAGATGCAGGCTCTTACCTGCACACACACACCCACACACACACACACGCGGACACACACACACACACACAGGAAGCTGTCAGTGGGCGACGCCTGGGCGCAGACAGGCTTGGCTGCGGCGGCCTCCTCACTCTCGTGCGGCTGCAGTTGCACGACGAAGTCCTCGTTTTTGAAGTGGTCGGAGATGGCGCCGGTGTAGAAGATGACCGACGCCTCCAGGTGGGCCTGGATGTGCTGGGGCATGTCCCCTTGGTTGTTGAAGGTCACCTCGAGTTGCGCGTCCGCACCCAGGATGCACTGAGAGGGACACCAGAGGCGCGAGGGGGTCAGACGGTTCGGTGGACTCGGCCGATCCCCTGGCTCCGCTCTACACTGCTGCAGTCACAAGGCGGACCACACCAGAGAACGTCCTCGTGTCTTTGTGTCGCTTATCAATCACCTCATGGCAGTTTGGAGTCCTGTTGCTATGACGACCCAAGCCCACGCTGAGGCGCCGCGGAATCGTAAAAAAGGACTACAACCGAGTAGAGTCGAGCTAAAACTGAGCAATAGATAAAGAGCCGTGAGCAGCTCGGTGTGTTAGCTCACTGGGACCAGTAACTCCAGAGACAGACAGCCGTCCTGGACGCTCCGGCCGTTCGCACAGAAAAGTGCCTCGCTCGCAGTGGTCGCGGCGTGATGATGTAATCAGAAAGGTTACCGGCAACGCGTTCAGGTGCACAGACTGCTGGCTGACGGGAACGTCCGAGTGGTCCCTCTCACAGCCGAACTCCTCCGCCGTGCGCATGGCGTGCGCGTCGTCGCTGCTGCCTGTGGACACACATCAGGCGTCACGGCGGCGAGCCAGCGAGCGCGAGCCGTGCCGGGAAGCTGCCGGTACCTTCAGGGTACTTGTAGGTGTTCGTGACGTCGTTGTAGCCGCCCCCTCCCACCGCCTTGGTGTACAGCGCCTGTCCCACGTGGGTGGTGTCCACTTTGAAGGGAGTCAGCGTCCCATACTTGTCCCTCTTCAGGAAGACGACGTCACTGTTCACCTGGACAGAGAACCAACACAGAAGTCCTGCAAGGTTAAAGAACCACCTTCAACTCCCTGTCATACTCACACATACGTCACTGTTAGGGGCTTTTATTTTGAAAAGTTTGATAACTCTGAATATGCCCCTCCCCCACCTCAGCAAAGACAAATCCGGCATCAAACGGGTGACACAGCAGTCCGTCCTTGATGGCGGCAACCGAGGCGGGACCACAGCGGAAATGACCTTCGACAGAAACAGAGAGACGTTTGGATTCATCCCTTCATCCCTTCCTCCGACCTTCATCCCTTCATCCCTGCGTCCACGCGCCCCACCGTCGCTGGTCTCCTGCGGCGTGGAGTCCACCACCTGCCACCCGCCCAGCCCCGGCGGCAGGTCGGGCCGCACCATGTACACCTCGTTCCAGCAGTGGTAGTTCCTGCAGAGACACGATGAGGACACACGGGGGGACGGCGTGAGGACAGGACACACAGAGGGAGATAAACCGTCCCTCCTTTGAAAGACGACCGTCCCCCCGTCCCCCCGTCCGTCCTCAGACCGGCGCTGGACCTACCAGATGGAGTCCCTGGTGTTGCGGCGGTCCGGCGTGCCGTCCCGGTTGAAGATGAGGTCGGTCTTCAGGTTCCCCGTGTTGTCGTGAGCCGAGCTGAAGTTGGTGATGACCCTGGAAGGGATGCCGAGGCAGCGCAGGACTGCGGGGGGCGGAGCCACACAAACACGTTTAGCGCCGGAGTCAGACGAGAGCGCCGCGGTGCATCGTGGGTAGCGGCGCTCTCACAGGTGTTGAAGACCCCGGCGAACACCCAGCACTGGGCGTAGCACACGGGGACGCCCGTGTTGGCGTACTGCAGCAGGATCTTGATGCTGCCGGTCCACGCCGTCGGAGGCGTTCCCATGGAGAAGTCGTTGCTCCAGTTTCCCACCAGCACGCCGTTATCGTCCTGGGAGTTGATCTGAGGGACGCGCAGGTCGCAGGTCAGTTTCACAGCGTCTCTGAACGGCGCCTGTCGGTCAGCGCGCTCTCACCATGGCCGAGCCCTTCCTGACCAGCTTGATGACGTTGCCTCTGTTGAAGATGGGCATGCGGGACGCATCCAGGATGTAGATGCAGGCGTCCAGGATGCCGCGCTCGAACTGCAGACACATTTCACAGGGGGGGGCATGTTGGTGCCGTGCGGCGGCGGCGCTGGAGGCCGGTCTCCGTGGGGGACACGTACCTGTCCGTACGTCCAGTTACGCTGCGACACGTTATAGGCCGTCCCCTGGTAGATCAGGCCGAAGTCGTTCAGGACGTACTCCTGACGCTCCACCTCGTTGGGAAGGAAGACGGCGTCGTCTGCAGGAGACACAGGAAGAAGGACAGATCACAATGAAGTGTTTTAACCTCTTCCTGTGGTCTCCACCACATTCGCTCTGGTTTTGGTCTAATTTACTTCAACTTTGAATCCTGTCCAAAGGAAACCCTGCAGTACCACTTCCTGCCTCTGCAGGCAGCAAGAAGGCTTTATTTACACACTGTTGTTTTTCGATCTGTCTGTGGCTAATTGTACTTTTTGGGTGAGATGGAGCCGTTTGTGCGTTGTTGGCCACTAGGGGGCGTCAGTACCTGGACACCAGGCGTTGAACAGCAGGTACAGGTCGGTGTTGATGTCCCTCTTGGTGCGCTGCATGCTTTCCTCCCACGGGATGGCCACGTAGGTGCGGTACTTCCCCACGATGGCCTTGGCGCTCGGCGTGATGCCCAGCGTGGCCGTCGGCCCCTGCATGTCCAGAATCTGGCCAGCCCACAGACCGCCGCGGCGAGAATTAAAGGTCACCACCACGTGAGAGTCCTTATTGGGCGAAGGGTCGGAGCCTGTTGGGGAGGGGTGGTAAATTAAACTGGTTTCATGGTTTTTCACAGAGTTTTCTGAAGCTTTAATGGTTTCGCAGTGAGACTGTCTCTGAGGCGCCTCTGGTGATGTGGACGAGTGACACACATGCTGTGTGTGTCGCTGTTGTCGGGCCCAGATGTGTGTGAACATCTGTCAGACGCTCTCATGTTGTATCTTCTGTGTGTGTCTTTTAGCGGCTGCGCCTGGAGGGACGTTTGTCTCTCATTAAGGAGCCAAAACGAACGCGGAGCCGCTTAATGAAGTGAAGCTCGTCTGATTGTTCAGTGGGCGGCTGAACCGCAGCCTCCTAATCAGCTAATTAGTTAACGAGGAGCCGGGTTAACTGCCGCCCGCAACACACACACACACACACACACACACACACACACACACACACACACACACACACACACACACACACACTGGAAGGATGTAAACTCACAGAGTTACAGGACGCTACACAGGCCAGATTAATAAACTACAGAAACAGAATTAAAGAAGTAGAAACAAAAGTAGAAGATTTAAGGATTATTTGATCCAAATGGAAGAAAAGTCCAAAAGTTCTTTGCTTCGATTTCTTTTCATAGTTCAGGAGAGAAATCTAAATAAAAACCAATCGGAGTCCTCAGCCAATCAGAGGCCGGCTGCGGCTGGAACTCACCAATCAGGAACTCCAGCTGGAAGTCGTCCTGGTCCTCCAGCAGACGGTTGAAGGTGACCTTGATGATGAACTGCTGCCCGCGGCGGACCACCAGGTTGTCGGTGTCGTAGGCGGCCGTGTAGTGGTTCAGTTTGTTGAGCTCCAGACACATGTCGACGCTCAGCACCGCCAGCATGCCTGACACACACACGCACGCACACCAAACACAACACAACCAACACACAACACCGTCACAATGACACAATCAATTTCAACATGCTGCTAGCGTCCAAACCGACTGTTTACGACGTTCATGTGAAGCGACGTGATTCATTTTCATCCTGAAAAACTTTCCGTTGTTTCACGTCTGCTCAGGTCTCAACACAGCAGCTGTGATCATTCAAACGACCACAGGAGGGCGCCACAAACCCGGCTCGGAGGCTCCACACACTGGAACGCAGCAGTCTCACCTCCCATGTCGGGGCCGTACATCCGAGGCGTGGCGCTCGTCGTCGGCGTCCCATACTTCTCAAAGTCGTCGTCGACGGGGTCCAGATTGTTACTCGGATCCTACGGAGACAAAAGGAGAGTTGGTGGTGAAGGAGGAAAGTCTGTGGAGGATAGAGCGGGATTCATGTGCCGAACAGTTTGTGTCGCTGGACAGACGTTGAGGGAGTTGCGTCCGCTCTGTGGGACATTGCTGGCAGACATCTTGGCCAGAGGTCAAAGGTGACGCGGAGAACAGCTGAAAAAAGCTGCAAAGAAAAAAGGAAACTTTCAAACATGAGCAGAAGTTTCAGCTGACGTCAGTTTTTCACACGAGACACAAAACAAACTTTGGAGGATTTTGAAGTTTGAAGAAAAATTCTTAGATTCAAAGAAATCTAGAAAAAAACTGCTTAATTTTATTAAAGGAAACAATATCAAAAGAGAAAATAGTCGATGTTATGGAAAGTAAAAATAGAAGAAATAAAGAATTTTAAAAAGTTTCAAGTCCAGAAAAAAAAATTTTTGAAGCAAAGAAAATAAGAATAAAATATTTAACAAAATCAAATTAAAACATCAAAGAAATTACAAAACCCTTTTGAATGGGATGTTTATCAAACAAAAAGAAAGTTCAAAAATATGCTGATAAATTACTGGAAAATAAAGAGAAAAAAGAGAAAAAATCTAAGAGCAGGTAAAAAAAACAAAGGTTTGTTAAACTTTCTGATCTGAGAAGTTGAAAAATGAGACGAATACGAAATGAACAACATGAAAAAAGTTTCAGGTTTGAAGAATGAATCAGATCAAACTCACGGAGCCGAAGGACCAAACAGGAAGTCGCCTGGCGGGGTTCTGATCAGATCAGATGGAGCGACGCTGCAGGCGGCGCCGCTTTATATCAGCACCGTGCTTCCTCCTGCTCACACACACACACACACACGCACACACACACACACACACACACACACACACACACACACACACACACGGATTCTGCCGTTCTGCTTGCCACCATGTGAGAGTGACCTCGACCTTGACTCAGCAGGTCGCAGTGACCTCGCGCCGTCACTCCAAACATCAAGATTCAGTGAAGAAGCCAGAAACTGTTTCCGTCCTCCAGCAAGACTGAAACTGATGATGTGAACAAACTATCGGACCGGTGAGACGATAAAAGTCCACCTGAGACTAAAGCCTCCTTCTGATTTCAGGACACAGGACGGCTGCATGTTGTCCCGGTGTGTGTTTGTCCTCCCACGTGTCCAGAAGTGTGACTCTATTGGACGGAGTGTCTATGGGGGGACGGGAGACTGGACCAGGTGAGTCTGACTCCACCTGGTTTCCCAGGCCCGCCCTGCACGCCCCCCACCTTGAGAGAGCAGCTGATCCTGTTAGCTTAGCACCAGTTTCAGACAGAGACCAGCTGAGTGGTCTTCCATGCTAGCTGTGCTGAGTGGCTAATAGTTAACTTGTCACATGAAGGAAGACACTTTGGACTAAGACACCAAATTCACTCCATCAGCAACACCAAACTCCTGTTGTCTTCCTCTTCAAAGGATTTCAATACACCTGTAATGCAAAGGACACAGCGCCCCCCATGGAGTCGGAGCAACAATCACTTCTTATTTGTGAAAAAAAGAATAAGTATAGAAGTACAATAAGTGTAAAACTATTAGAATAAAACAAGTCAGAAGTACAAAAGGTCAGAGGGCATCAGTCACCTCCAGCTGACAGTTTGTTCTGCCGTCAGCAGATCTGAAGGTCAACAACAAAACAACAAGCAGACCGAAACAGAAAGGAGGAGGAAGGAGAAGCTGCTGGAGGTCAGTTTGTCTCTGAAGCGCTCAGAGGAGGAAGTGAGAGCAGGAGGTCGCTCTGCTCCTCCGACCTGCTGAAGTGAAAGCACGAGCGTCTGTCAGCACGTTTACACAGCGGCCGAAGAGGCGAGAACACGCAGAGATGGTGAGAGGAAAAGGATGAAGGGGAGGATGAAGGAAAGGATGCAGGAAAGGATGAAGGAAAGGAAGGAGGATGATTGAACGAGTGCAGGATCGAGCTGCTTCTGGGAAAAAACTGGAGGACAGAAAGCCGTAGTGACGTCATTAAGCCACCAGAGGGCGATGTGAGCCTAAAGATGGTTCAGAATGAGCTCAAAGTTAGAAAATCAAAAATAAAAAAGGAAAAAATATCCAGAAACTAGCCAGAAAATAAAAAGTATTTTTCTTTAAATCCTAAAATGAAAGTTTTTGGACATTATTTGTAATATGAGAGGGAAAAAAAATTTCTAATGTACATATTTCTGCTGCAGTTACCCGCTGTGGCCAGCAGGAGTCACTGAGGGAGACAGGTTCTCACTGATGGAGTCAGTAAGTGGGGCAGGAGGTGAGTCCGGCGCAGAGCTGCGTCCTGATTGGACGAGAGGAGGGACGTCTGGTTGTTCCTGAAGGTCAGCGTGAAAGTCAGACAAGGAGGTCACACACACACACACACACACACACACACACACACTCCAACATGTTGTTTGCTGTTCTGCGCTGACATGGGAGCGGCGTCCATCAGCGTCCATCAGACGGGACACAGAGGGGTCACGGGGTCGCCCCGCGCTCGGGCTCAGAGGCCCTGACGCGTCCTCACGTCTTCGCTCCGCCGAGACGAGAGACGGACGACGGGGAGACGGAGAGTTGCTCAGAGAGGACAGAAAGAGACCAGACAACAACAAACATGTCCCACCAAGACAAACAAAAACAATGCTAACCACGATCAGAAAAGATGGAAACCGGACCAAAGCAGCAAAGTTTATCGTTTCCATGGAGACCAAAGTTTAGGAAGGGAAAAGTGTGATGCTGACGTCACGCCATCCAGAACTGAATGAGAATCAATAAAGGAAAAACTGAACTTAAAGTGGGCGTGTCTAAAAATAGCTTTAAGCAGCTTTAAGTTGCCTCTTTAAACTGTAAAGTATCACTCAAAAAATAAGAAAAACATGTATTTATATATATATATAGAACTGCACTAATTTCTGATAGTTTTGCTTGGAAAAAAAGACAATTTTTTGTTTTTCTTTTTTTACAAACATTTGATTTTTATATTTTCCTGAGCTGTTTCATTCAAAAAGTGTTTATTTTGATTTTTTTCACCACTAAAATAAAATACTTTTTGCTTAGTCTCACTCAGAGTAATGATGTAACGTGTCTGTAAAGAGCCACACCCCCTTTATAATATCGTCAGGCTTTAATAAGCGTTCGCTACGGAGGCCTGTGATGGACACGTACCTGTTCCTGGGACTGTGAATGTAGCAGGCTGCTGTCTCAGTGTGTCCATCAGAGGCGCCTCCTTCTGCGTGTCTCCCTGTGAGGACAAATGGGACAAAAATTAAAAGATTACGTCATTAATTAAACTATCAAAAAATTTTATTGAATCTTTTTTCACATTTTTTCGTTTACATTCGTAAAAACCCTCAAAATTACGGTAACCTGAGAAAAATGGGCGTGTCCAGAGCTATTTTAGGAAGTCAATCAGAGAGCAGCTGAAGACTGTTTGAGCTGGAACATTCCAGAAGAAAATGAAATATTACAGAGGATTTTATGATTTATTGGTGTTTACAACAAACAGTTTCTTTGTTTTGTAGCTACAATTTATATTTGACTTACATTTACTGAAAGTGTTAAGATTTATATTCGTGACACTCGGCCTGTATGTAACGGGTCAGTTACTCTTTTTATTTCTGGGACAAAAATGAAATAATTTGTGCGTCACAAGAAAGAAACGATGAACCTAATAAAGAATTGATGTGAAGTCCGATGAGACATTTTGGTTATTTTTCGATCTGATGTGTCAGAAAAACATGAAGTGACGAAAAAAGGCCAAATATTAATAATGAGGGTGAGGAAGAGGAGGGTGAGGGAGGAGGACAGGAGGGGGAGGGGCTTTCTCTCTCTCTCTCTCTTCTTTTTTCTGCTCAGACGCGTAAAAGCGCGCAGAGCGCAGCGGCGGCACGAGCAGCGAAGAAGAACCAAACGGAGGCAGGAGGAAGAGGAGGAGGAGGACCAGACGAAGGTGGAGGTCTGTGCGCTGCGGCTCCGCGCGCTCTGCGGATGTAGCCGTTTTGCGGGTGTTCGCCTCGCTGCTGCGTGTCCGGTGCGGGGAATGTGCGGCTCCTCTGCGGCGGCTCTCCAACTTTGTGCATCTGTGCGCTGATGGTGAGCGCGGCGCGCGCGGAGGATGGGAGGAACCGCGTCCTGCAGATGTCTCGCGCTCTTCCTGGCGCTTCACATCGGTGAGTCCTCGCTGCTTGCTGTCGTTTATTCTCTTAAATTACACCAACAAACGAACATTTTTCAATTTGTTGTTTTCACAATTTCCACCAAAAAACAGAAATCTTATTTTTTCTTTTTTTTTCTTTTCTTGAAATGTTTCACACAAATTTTCCAGATCATCTTGAGTCTTATAAAATATTTGGATTTAATAATTTATTAGTTTTTAATATTAAAGTCTCTTCGTGACGTCAGTTTTTGACACATTTTTTATTTTTGGCCAGAATAAAAATCAGAGAACTGAAGTTTGCCGCAGTTGTTCCGTTGAATCTGCGTTTCTTTTCCTCCCACAAGTTGAATTCGTTCCCAAAAATCACGTTATTTTCACTGAAACGCTTCACATCGCTTTAACTGTCGCTACTTTCGGCGTGTGAGCGGCGGCTCGTGTTTAACGGGGCACACTTCATATTTCCAGTGTGCGCGCGTGACACGGGCGCATGCACGTGTGCGTGTATGTGCGCTAACAAGGGGGATGCCCCCCCCCTCCCCTCCCTCCTCTTCCTCGGTTGTCCCAAACTGAACACGTTTGCTGCATTTTTCGAATAAAAAACCCCACAATTTTTATTATAGTTTAATTTTTTTCGGTTTAAATGTTGAAGATTAAAACATCGCTCGGACGCTTTTGGTGCCGTTTGTATTTTGAGGTGTTTTCAGGATATTTCTATGAGTCTGTGAAGCCGCAGCGGAGGGAAAAAACGACCGAAGGCGAGAAAATGCAGCATAAACCCAGAGATTAGACGGATCCACGGACGGAGCGGAGCCGCTCGCTCGTCCTGGCCGGAGTGCAGCCGCCCTCCGCCGCAGTGTGCGGGGCTGCGGCGGCGTCACAGCCCGCAGCGTCCCGGAGGGAACCGCACCGAGCTCCTCTCCGACCCACATTATTTAGCTGCTTACAGAAACATTTCAGACACATAATCACATCCTTCGATTTTTTTTCCTCTGCGAGCGCGCACATGCGTTCGTGCACCCGCCGCGTGCACGCGTGCACATTTTATAACAGACTCAGCGTTAAGAAATATTCTTGTTTTGATTAAAACAAATTTGTATTTTTATTTTATTGGTGCATCAGCGACCAGCAGCTCTGCAGCATCACACATGCACACACACGCGCGCATACGCATCATTCCGTCTACAAAAAGCCTCCTGGATCCGTCTAACACCTGAAATCTAACGAAAACCTGCTGCAGAAAAACTGAGAAATATGGAGATTGTTGTTTCTTCTGCTGCGTTGCATAACGAGGCTGTGGAGGAGGGCTGTGTGTGTGTGTGTGTGTGTGTGTGTGTGTGTGTGTGTGTGTGTGTGTGTGTGTGTGTGTGTGTGTG
>JAUESF010072987.1:0-13489 GCA_032274765.1 Malacoctenus tetranemus | reverse complement strand
CACACACACACACACACACACACACACACACACACACACACACACACACACACACACACACACACACACACCCTCACTTTAAGTACAATTCCTTCCTCAGCAAACCCTGAAGTGTGAAGCCGAACTAATGCCGGAATCACGTATCGTCACATGCTGTCTCCTGGGCAGGATTGGGAACCCCAGTTGGGGAAGATGCTCTATAATGTTGACGGCCACCGATTTATGAATGAATGTCGAAAAAGATGCAGCAGCAGTCAAACAGCGAAGATAAACCACACACATGCAGACAGCCTGGGAAAGAGAGAGTTGATTCACAGCTGCTAATACACCAACTATAGTGTGAGTACAGGCTACACATTGTAAACATTGCAACGGTTCAATGGAGAAGTTAGCTACTTCACTGGGTAACTCCCCAAAACGTAGGCATCACAATTATCAAGTACTGTCTTGCATTACAGTTTGTCCAGCTTAGTATGTTCACTGTTCAATGGCAATAACACTGTCAGTGTTTCCTCTGACAGGTTTGACCTCAAGCTACCCCTTCAAGCACGCCAAGTTCCTACATCCAACGAGGGAATCCATCTTTACAGAGACGAGTGGCTGGCTGAAGAACAGAGCAAAACCATCATGTTGTTTATAAGTTGTTTTCCTTGAGATGCACGTATGAACATAAATACATTGTTTGTCTTTGCAATTAAGCATACAGGAAAAGTTGTAGTTCAGAGCAGTGCAACCAGTAGAGACTTCAGTTAAAAGCAAACGAAAGGTCGATGTCTGTTTGCCAGTCTGTTCAGACTGGGGGGGTTCACAACTTTGTTATCAACCGAGACAACAAAGTGTGATTAAATTACATGTGTTGGCCTTGTTCAACTGAACTGGACACTTCAATTCAAAAATAGGCAGACAACATTGACGAGAACTGCCTGTCACAAACTTCCAACTTCATTTTGCAAACTTACCGGCTACAGTGAGAGACATTGTACCACAGTCTGTTTAAAGAACACACACACACAGAGTACTGGGAAGGTCAGCAGAGTGAAGGCAGCTGGCAGCTTAGTTTGTGCAAAAAAAGGCGCAGATCAGATTGTGTCCACGGGTTTGGAAAAGGATTTTAAAAAGAGAAAAATAAAAAATAGGAAAAATGGTCCCCAAAGAAAAACCTGAAGGTGTCAGCGAGCAACACACACCCTCCTCATCCTCAACACAGAGAAAGCCCACTGGTCTGCTGCTCCGACAATAAGCTCCTCGCAGGGCCTGCCCACAGACACACACACACCAATCACACACAACCACAGTGTGTGTGTCAGTGTCAAGCAAAGTGGTGCAAAACTACAGTGTGGAGAGTTCAGCCCATTCAGGACCCTGACTCGCACCTCATTGACTCCATGCCACTTTTAAACAACAATCAAAGCCTGAACTCTCAGGAACCTGGGAACAAGTTACACAGACATCACAGAACCATTCATTTTCGTTGTTCATGTAACCACAACAGTCCTAAAACACAATCAGCCTCAAACACCTGCCGTAAACAACAGAGGTGTCACAGCATGAACTGTCATCGCTCAGGTTTTTAGTCCCAAAGTGCAGCACACTGGATTATATGTTCAAGTGATTGGGGGGGGGGGGGGTTGCAGCAGAAAATGTTTGAGAACCACTGCTGAATGCAAACCTCCAAGGACATTTTCATGACCTGAATGTGACTGGAATGCACATTTAAGCCACATTCAGGCAGAACAGGAAGTCGACAGCTGAATCAGTGGCTCCACTGCACTTTTTGCATTAAAAAAAGCGATGATATCGTGGATGTGAACAAACTATTACTCCCAATGTGTCCTGGCCACAAGGACTTTTAGGGGGTTTTAAAAGCACTACTCCAAATTTGCTAAACTTCCAAAGCAACTTTCAGAAATTTCGATTTACTTCAGAATACATCAGTCACAAGAAAAACACTGCTGCTGCTGGGTTTTACTGTGCTGGGAAGCTGCCAGGCTTTCGGTCCCTTTCTGTCCCTGCTGATCACTCTGGTCCAAGCTTTTTTGTTTGTGTTTTCTTGTCCCCGGCAGTTGGCTGCTATTAACACAAAGCATCAGCGAGGGATGAGGATGCGTTTCGTGTGTTCTCCCTCTGTTAAAGTGGTTGGTCTAGATTTCAAACTGAAGCGCTTCTCTCAAATAAATCAATAAAGCCAGGTCATCATCTGCATGAATTACCTAAAAGGGTGGGCCGCTGCAACCCTGTCTGACTAAACATCATTTAAATTATTGAGCGTGAAACTCCTGCTGTTTGGTGTATTGGTCAAATTCTAGGAAACAGTAAAAGTTATGTAGGAGAGAGGCGAATGATTTTTAACAACATCGTGTGACTTGTCTAATGTGTGGCTGTTTGTCTCACATATGTGCCGATCATGCGGTGCACACAATGGTGACACGTTTCACGTCGTTTGCGCACACACGCACACACGGGGCTGAAGCAGCTTCGTGCTTACAGACAACGGTTCAGTGCTTCGGAGCATGAATAGACTTTTTCCCACAGAGGCGAGCAACAGTCGTCTTCGACCAACTTTTTTTCGTGCACATACAGCCTGCCGGGTCCGCACGCTGTCGGACAAAGCTCTTACCCACCTGAAGGCTCTGTCAAAGGGACGGAGGGGAAAAAACCCGGGGGGGAAAAAAACACAAGCAACCGAGGAAAGCGTGGAGCGGAGCGTGTCTCAGAGGCGCCCACACCGCAGAGGCCACCTTTGGAGTGAGAACACCGCGGGGTCAGGGGGCGGAGAGTCGCTGAGCTGTCGCCCTCCAGTAGCAGCTGTCGAGCCAGCCTAACATGCTGCCTGCAGCGAGCTTTGAAACCACGTGACATAATGGCTTTTTTTTCATGTCAAGGCGCTTATTGGTGGGAGGGACCTGTCATTCACGATGTGCTGACAACGAAGCCTGGCCTCCTTGAACGGTTTACCTGTGGCGTCATACAGGGAGCGCTCACACCTGTCAGGGTCTGACCACTTGTCATGTGACCTGCAATTCCCAACGTGTATCCTTTCAGCCTCCTGGTGGCCAGTACAAGTACTGAAGAATGGCCGTGATGTGGTTTTTAGAGAATTCATCACAGAACCAACATTTCTGTAACAATAACACACAAGACTGACCAAACCTCATTTTTAATCTGTTGTATAAACAATTACATATTTTATAAGCGGTAAAAGGTTCTTATGATTCTTATGATTTATTTGAGAGAAAAAACTTTATTCAAATGAGAAAAAACTTTATTCAAATGTTTATTCAAATGTTTTAGATAGAAAAATAAACTCAAGTGCGATGTTTTTAAAACTGTTGAAAACTGTGCACTTAGTCTGAGCGCTGATCCATTCATCCTGAAGGCTTATGTGTTGTTCAGATCTGTGCGACCCATTTTCATTTTTCATGAAAAGAAAGATTTTACAATGAACTGATTTTTCGATCTCAGATTCACTGGCCTTGGTTCATTTTCTGTGATGAAAATATAAATGAATACATTTTTCATGATTACACACTGTACACCCCACCTCCCCTACACATTTCTATTACATAAAACATGCCTGGGTCCATGATGTCATGTGAACCTAAGCTCTGTCCCCCTCCTGTCTGGGCCTGCTGTTACTGTGTGTGTGTTTGTGTGTTTGTGTGCGTGCGTGTATCTGTGTGTTTGTGTGTGTCTGTGTCTGTATCTGTGTCTGTGACTGTTTATCCTAAAGAAGCTTTTCCTGAAAAGATGTTGCAAAGCCAATGTACTGATTTGCCTGTAGAGGACGGACTTAGGCAGGACGCTGCATAAAACAAGCACCCTAAGCAAAGCTCCCCCCCTCTATTCTCATCTGTGAGAGGGCTGACCCAATGTGTAGTCTTCTTGTGATGTGTGTCAGTGTGTTTTAGGAATAAATACTTTGCTTTGAATTGTTATTTTGTTCCACGTAAAGTATAAAAAATATATATAGCATAAAAACAGTGGTGCCATATTCTAAGAAGATGGGTGGATTTCTGCTGCACCGATGAACACATTTGAACTGCATGCCAAGTTTTGAGAGGCACGACACTTGCTGTGGCAGACAGGCTTTGTTGTTGTTGTTTGTTGCGATATATTTATTATTAAAGAACAATGGACTATTGCTTCCCGCTCTCGGTACTTTGAATCATTTTTGTCCAATCGGCAGCTCACGAATCTATGGCGGGAAATTACGTATGACTTTATTGACCAATCAGAAGATGTGACGTCACAGTTTCCGGAGCCAGTCTCACTGTTTAAGACCGACGGGCGTTCGCTTCAATTTCATCCGTTTCTTTCTCTCGTAAAAAGGGAACTACTCGTCCGCAATGGCAAGAACCAAGCAGACCGCCCGTAAATCCACAGGAGGCAAAGCGCCCAGGAAGCAGCTGGCCACCAAGGCCGCCCGCAAGAGCGCCCCGGCCACCGGCGGCGTCAAGAAGCCTCACCGTTACAGGCCCGGCACCGTGGCTCTCAGAGAGATCCGCCGCTACCAGAAGTCCACCGAGCTGCTCATCCGCAAGCTGCCCTTCCAGCGCCTCGTCAGAGAGATCGCTCAGGACTTCAAGACCGACCTGCGCTTCCAGAGCTCCGCCGTCATGGCTCTGCAGGAGGCCAGCGAGGCTTACCTCGTGGGGCTCTTCGAGGACACCAACCTGTGCGCCATCCACGCCAAGAGGGTCACCATCATGCCCAAAGACATCCAGCTGGCCCGACGCATCCGTGGAGAGAGGGCTTAAACTCTGCTGCCCCCACATCAATCGCAACGGCTCTTTTAAGAGCCACCACACTGTCTGCTCTGGAGCTGATATCTTTAAAGGAAGTGTGTGGTGTATTAAACGTGTTCTCTACTCTTTTCTACACCTTACCTACCATAAGGTTTGATAGACGACTGGTCGGACCAAGGGTTCTGTCTAGAAATATACATCAACTATTGGTGAATACGAAGCAGTACACCAATATGTGAGTTGGACACATCCATACGTAACGAGTTCACTCAAAGTCTGAATATATTTGTCACGTAGCGGGACACAGAATCGCATCACTTAGAGATTTGTGTGGCTCTTAAAAGAGCCTTTGAGACTGAGAGTCCGCTGCGGGCGTTTACTTGGCCTTCGCGGGCTTCTCGGTCTTCTTGGGCAGCAGCACGGCCTGGATGTTGGGCAGCACGCCGCCCTGAGCGATGGTCACTCCGCCCAGCAGCTTGTTGAGCTCCTCGTCGTTGCGCACAGCCAGCTGCAGGTGACGGGGGATGATACGGGTCTTCTTGTTGTCGCGGGCAGCGTTTCCAGCCAGCTCCAGGATCTCAGCGGTCAGATACTCGAGCACAGCCGCCAGGTACACGGGAGCTCCGGCTCCGACGCGCTGTGCGTAGTTCCCCTTCCGCAGTAGCCTGTGGACACGGCCCACGGGGAACTGGAGCCCAGCACGGGACGAGCGGGACTTTGCCTTCGCTCTGGCTTTGCCGCTGGTCTTGCCTCTGCCACTCATTTTCGATCACTATTCCAGTCGCTGTTACTCGGTGAAGCCGTGTAACGCGCTGTCCGGGTTTCAGCTATATAAGGGGCGGAGAGCGTTGGCCACTCAGTGACGCACCAATCAGAGAAGCAGCTTTCAGAGGAGCAGCTTTGAATTTGAGCGGGACTTTGAACGGAGTTCAGTCAAATAAGGAGCTCTGGGTGGTTGGGTTACCCGTTTCAGCAACACCGACCAATCAGGTGAAGTAACGTCAATGCGTCATTTCCAGTCCTTCGTTTCACTGTTTTCAATAATACATTAAACGGTCAACTCGTTCAATGAATGGAAAGTTCTCCCCCTGTCTTGAGCCTGTTTAGTAATTATGATTCAGTTATTTTTGATCACCACCACAACAAGATGAGAGTACAATTGAGACATTTTCCTTTATGCGTCTTTTGGATCATTCCAACAATTTGTGTTCTTGTTTTCGTGTTCACAAACACCTCCATACAATATTCCTACTGGTTTCTGTTAATGAGATGGATCATCCAGCAAAAAGAAAGCTACACAAAGTTGACCAGGAAGAATACTTTTCCTCTGTCAAAATGCCTCATTTCCTCACAGAAAACACAACAGTGTTTTTTTTTGGCTTCCTTTTGCTGGTTTGTTGTTTCTTTTGG
This sequence comes from Malacoctenus tetranemus, assembly GCA_032274765.1. Taxonomy (NCBI): domain Eukaryota; kingdom Metazoa; phylum Chordata; class Actinopteri; order Blenniiformes; family Labrisomidae; genus Malacoctenus; species Malacoctenus tetranemus. The sequence continues at coordinate 7,334 of JAUESF010072987.1, read as the reverse complement.
TTTCACACTTGGAAGACATAAAGTTGAATGCCTCATACAGATGTGGCACCACAACTCCTCAGGGTGAAGCCGGACACGACATTGGCCACCTTGGTGACTTTAGGAGGAGCCGGCATTGTGATGACACGCTTCAGATAGCAGCGGCGCCTGGAACACAGCAACAGCATTTATTTATTTTTAATTACAACTGCAAGGCTAATTTAATCTGTTCAATGAAGTTATTTACCATAAAGCAGAGTCACTGAATGTTTCACTGAGGTACGTGTAAAATTGGCAATTGGGGTCATCAGTGCAGGTCCTCTGACATGCGTCCAAGTTGTCCTTCAGCTCATAGCGAATGTCAGAACCATGGAAATCCAAACCCTCAAAGGGCACTGTAACCCAGCCTGTTCCCAGAGGAAAACATGTTCCATTAACAAAAGTTCACACAGGACAAAAAGTTGAAAAGATGCAGTTGTTGGCTGCTGTGTTGCCATGGAGTCTTGTACTCTAAAAATGAAACACTGGAATCTTCAAAACAAGCACTTTTTAGTATCTGGTGAGACATTCTGCAAAATTTTGTAGGAATCGGTGAGCCATGTAATTACGATGCTTTGCAGAGGGAGCAGGTAGTGTGAGGCGTCTCACTTCAGAAGTGGAACTTTGGTGATTTGTGATCTATTAAGGTCTGCAATTGTCATAGCTGTTAAATTCATGGTTTTGATTGGTTCCTTTTTTTGCATGCAGTCCTGTGTGCGATCATTCATTCACTTATCTTTAATCTCACTTTTTTGAACCAAATCTTTGAGGGCGCTGGAGCTGTTGCTATGACTCAATATGCACTGCACACCCTGGACAGGTCACCAGTCAATCACGGGACAAACAGTGATTTGCACAATCAACACACTCGTTTACACTGGAGAACACATTAAAATCACAGGTGGAAACTTTATATGCAATTTGAGGGCTGTGAAAGGATACGGGAGAACGCTGAGTCATTATCAAAATTTTGTCATAAATGACTGAGCCCTTCAGATAATACACACAAAGCTTTAATGATAGCTGAAGCATTGGAGAGTGATACAGACCACTTTCAGGTTGACAGAAGCGTGCTGGTAGTCCTGATGTGACCCCATTTTTTGTGACAGTCACCATGGAATTCACATCTCTCTTAAGTTGACATTTAAAACTTGTGCTGTGAAAACAGTAAAAAAAAATACAAAATATTCAGTTGAACACACAAAACAAGGCTCGGCTCATGTTGGCGAAAGTGTTCAGGAACTTTTTTGTAACATCCGCAATGTGTGACAGGGGATGCGGGCAACCCCACCTGACGTAGGAGAAGTAGGTGCAGGATGGATGTGTGGAGCACAGGGACTGGCAGTGGTCAGCAGAGGCAGCGAGCTGCTCCTCGAAGGGGGACTCAGAGATGTCAGTGTTTGTGAAAAGCTTGGCCTGACACCCTGTGTGACACGGATCCAATAAGAAAAAACTGGACACAACCTGGCAGCTACTCTTCCTTGTGAAGCTCTACCTTTGGGACCTGCAGCACTTGCTTCCCCTGTTGTGGTTCCGTGAGAGAATCCGGATGAGATACCAGTTGTCCGGTGTAAGAGCAGAGTCCTCGGTACGTTCCAGCTGAATTTGAGGGAACACTTGTACCTGAAACAGAGAGAAAGAAGAGAGTTGTGGATAAATGAGGCATTTTTCTTCAAAAGTCTGCTAAAGACAAACAAATCAGCAAAAATCATTAGTCTTATGTTAAGTGAAAGTGCAGATTTTCAGCAGGTTTTTGTCGTTTATGCAAAAATGAAACATATTATAAGATATTGGATAGTAAATTTGTGAATGGTATATAATTGTTTATCATATTAGGTCATATTCATATGTATTTCATTGTATCATGTCACATAATGTATTGCGTTGTATTGTAAATATTGTACATAGTTACAATCATTATTTTACTCATACAATTGTAGTACATTATATTGTTGTTTAGTATTTTGTGCCTGTGGGTGAAATGGTTTCACCGTTTCAAGGTAAAAGTCTTTTATTACCAATTCAAACATGACAATACACTTTTGAACATAGGCGTGTGGCAACTGGCTTACAAATCCTCACTCCTTCAAATGTTTTCTCTTTCTTGGTAAACTGTAAAAATTGTGTGACGGTTTTTGTTTGGTTTTTCTCATCCCTCCTGCTGTTGCTTGATACAGCTGCCAGACTGCAGGCTAGCTTTGGTTTGTAAAATCTGCTACATGACAAATACTGAAACTTAACTACTTTTTGTAATCATCTTTCATGTCTTGAACTTTTGAATCATCTTCCTTTTCGGTGTATTTTTTGACTGTTAACAGTTTATTCAGCAAATGAATCAACGTGATGGGTTTCTTTTGACACCCCCCCCCCCCAAACTGATTTTACGTGTCTCTCCAGTACGGCCCTGTTTTTCAGAAATTGTGACACAGGATTACAAAATAGCCACTGTCTGTTAAACTGACCTCATTTTCTCTGTTGTGAAAAGTTCATTCTTAAAAGTGAAGAACTGGCAGCCTGGGTCATGAGTGCATGTCCTCTGACACTCCTCGTAGTCAGCAGTGAACAAGGTTCTGTAAGTCGCCCCTGGAAAGTCCATGTTGTGGTACACCTTTGGAAGACATGGTTCTGGTGCAGATGATGGAATCAGAAGCAGAGAACATCAGAAGGATCATGATGATTAATCAAGAGTTGATTTATTTTGCGGAATTTTGATTGTGAACTCACGCTGGTTTGAGGTGCAGGATTTTAAAGAATAGCCAGAGGTGACACCCAGCAGTGGGGTTTCTACATTGGGACGTCCAGAGGGAGTGGACTTGAGGTAGCAGTAGAAATGCCTGTAGAAAGTAACAGCCTGATTGAAAAAGTGCAAATTGTAACCTTCTTTTTCTTTTAACTTGCAGTACCTCTGGCATCTACATGCCCTGGGGAGCTTTTGCTGTCTGTGATCACATTGGCAGAATAATTGCAGAGTATTTATGATCAGATGGAACTCGTCACCACCATACCTGGAGTCTCGGGTCCAATCAGGCCTCACAAAGGTAAAGAAGAGGCAGGAGGGGTGCTGTGTGCACAACAGCTGACAGTGCTCCACGTCAGGGGAGTAATATGATGTAATGTCCGTTCCTGGGAAATCTATGTTCACCTGAAATTCTTGATAACATTCTGAGTGAAACAGGGACAGTAAAAATAAACATGTTTACACGGTATGAGCATTTTACCAACCGTCAAAGTTATGAGATAGCCAAAGCACAGCATGCGTGTTTTGTGCTTTACCTTGACTGAAGGAAAGGCTGCACAGGCAGAGCAGAGCCAACACAACTGAGTGAGCGATCATCTTCTATGTCCAGCTGAAACTCTGCTGACGAAGTGAGAGCCCTGGAGCAGAACTGCATTGAAATAGGTTTCAGCAAATGCACTTTGAACACTTCATGGTTGATTGTTGACATGCTCATGGACTTACTGGTAGTGGTTAAAGGTTGTGATTAGGCTTGTGTACACTAAGTTTTGTGTACTTTGCTGGAAACCAACAATGCTGTGACAGCACAATTACAAATTTTAAACCTGCCATTTGATCTTCTGATTCAATCAGGTTACTAATGGTCAAAGACTTAGCTGCACTCCTGAATAACAGGTTTTTATTTTTCTGTTTTGAATTTGCATCATGACAATTCCCAATGTGCATCTAAATTTGTCGTTTTGAGAGTCACAAGAAAGGCTGAATTGAATGAGTGACATCTGAATCCCTGCAGACTTCAGACTAATGACACTTGTATCCAAATATTTTCTTTGGTATTAAGGTCAGATCCAACCCTCTGAAGCAACAGTGTGGTTTTGGGTCAGTAAATCTTAAAATGTATGAAAAATATACCATATATCGTCAAGGTAATCACTGTAAATACTGATGTACTTTTTGGGACACTGAGTGATGAAGTACAGTTCTTGTACTTCATTTAAGTTGGGGCTTCATCATAAAGGCCTGTTTGGATAATTGATCAAATGGATGTTCTGAGACACATTAGTTCATCACCCAATTGATAGTTTAGTACACAACTGCTTTGACGATTTAGTTTTGATTGGACTATCACTACATTGCGCATTGCATAAGCTCGGCCAGTTGAGTCATTGCCATCAGAGATTGAACTGCTATTTCTTTGAGAAAGTGGGTGGCCCTGAAAAGGACCTTTGGTTTGGTGGAGCTACAAAGATGCAGTTTAGCCTCCGAAGCCGTACAGGGTGCGTCCCTGCCTCTTCAGAGCGTACACCACATCCATGGCGGTCACAGTCTTCCTCTTGGCGTGCTCGGTGTATGTGACGGCATCGCGGATCACGTTCTCAAGGAACACCTTCAACACGCCGCGAGTCTCCTCGTATATCAGGCCAGAGATACGCTTGACTCCACCGCGGCGTGCCAGACGGCGGATAGCGGGCTTGGTGATTCCCTGGATGTTGTCACGAAGGACTTTGCGGTGGCGCTTGGCGCCTCCTTTGCCGAGACCTTTACCTCCCTTTCCTCTGCCAGACATCCTGTTAGGTTGCGTTTACTGAATATGGCTCCAACCCAATTGATGGTGCTTTATGTGTTCAGCATGAGGACGTGATAGACGTTAGAGGCGGGCCCTATTCTTCTTTGGCGGTTTCCAATGATTGGTGAACTCTTTGGCGCCACCCATTGACGAACGGCAACCATTGAAAGAGTCCAAACGCTTTTGATGTTTTTGTGAGTTGAAATTAGGCTCAAAGATAACAAATATATTTCAGTATATATATTGTTGACTGCCGTCAATGGTACTTGTCTGGGAAAACTTCAGCACTGTTAATAACTTGTCCACATTTAACATGTCGATTCTCCTCCAGAATTGACATGAATTTTGAGGCAGAGAAAGATTAGGGTATTCAACACTATATATATATATATATATATATATATATATATATATATAAACCCTTGTATCAGAAGCCAAGTGTTATAATTTAGGCGTGTAAATTGTTGCAGACCATTGGCTGTGTGAAATACTGATGCATTGTAAAAAGGTCCAATCTCCAAGTTAGCCCAACCTATTAAGTGTTTTAGCTTTGTAGAAAGCACAGGCCAAAAGTCACCTTTTCACCTACACACAGAAAGCATTGAGGTGCAACAGCCACCTCAATTCAGACAGTCAGAGGTTTTACTTCAGCGATCATTTTGTGGAAGGCATCAACACGTGGTGGAAAATATTGTGGGCAAACGCAGCCAACAAGCCAAGACATATGAACACTACTGTTGACAAATTTGGGGCGGTTAGGTTACCCACTGACCTGTGATAGTTGTACTAGATTGTATTAATCGTTCTAGACAAGTTTCAAAAGCTTGCAATCAATTAGCAATACTAACGACAGAGTAGTATTCTGAACAATGCAGGAAACGGCTCTTAAGACAGTGTGGTGGCTCTTAAAAGAGCCATTATTGATTTTTTGGAGCAGTGGCAATTATGCTCTCTCTCCACGGATGCGTCGGGCCAGCTGGATGTCTTTGGGCATGATAGTGACCCTCTTGGCGTGGATGGCGCACAGGTTGGTGTCCTCGAAGAGCCCCACGAGGTAAGCCTCGCTGGCCTCCTGCAGAGCCATGACGGCGGAGCTCTGGAAGCGCAGGTCGGTCTTGAAGTCCTGAGCGATCTCTCTGACGAGGCGCTGGAAGGGCAGCTTGCGGATGAGCAGCTCGGTGGACTTCTGGTAGCGGCGGATCTCTCTGAGAGCCACGGTGCCGGGCCTGTAACGGTGAGGCTTCTTGACGCCGCCGGTGGCCGGGGCGCTCTTGCGGGCGGCCTTGGTGGCCAGCTGCTTCCTGGGCGCTTTGCCTCCTGTGGATTTACGGGCGGTCTGCTTTGTTCTTGCCATTTTAGTACCTTTGTTTTCTCTCTAGGAAAGTAAACGAATGCTGCACGCGGCAGATCCTCGTCGGTCTTAAAGGGTGAGACCGGCAACGGAAATTTTGACGTAACCTCGTCTGATTGGTCACAAGCGTCACAAGGAACCCGCCTCTTGTCATTTGCAGCTTTTCATTGGAGAGAAAAGATTCAGACTGCTGTTTGAACCGAGAGCGGGACGCTTCATTAGAAACTGCTGTCCTCTTCTGTTGATTCGTCAGGTCATGTCCCGCCCAGACACACCACAAAGACCCCAATACTGAGGGGCCCACATTTACTTTAATAATTCAAGGTGACAAAATTGTAACGACTTGTAACAAAAGGCATTATTAAGAAAAACGTTGAATCACAATCATTTGAATTTTATTTCATTTCTCAGACTTCTTGATCCCACATCCTGAAACTTTTTTTGTCAAAACGCCATATTTTCAAGCCTCACTCCTTCTCACTTATCTATCTATCTATCTATCTATCTATAGATAGATAGATAGATAGATAGATAGATAGATATTTCAAACTGATTGAAGTTTTAAAGGATTTATTTTTACAATTGAGCAAGGATTTAGTATGTCTTGATATAAAACGAGGAAAAACTACAAAAAGCTATGAATCAAGCAGACCTGCATTCTTGATGCACTCATGTATGCAGTGTTTTTTTTTTGTTTGTTTGTTTTTTTTTGCTGCAGCTTGCTTCAGAGGACAGCCACCCTCACATGCCAATCAGTCCATTGCTGACTGTGCTGAAGGAAGGCTGGCTACTTTTGACAATGACGATAATGACAACTGCGGCCTACAAAGTAGTGTGCAACAGGGACCCAGCATTGCATTTCTTTATACACATGAACTGGAAATTCATGCTGATTACCAGATGACAGCGAAGCTTGTTTTCACAACATATTTCACAACATCGCTTCATGTCACGGAGCCTGACGCCACATCCAGGTTTGATTTTTCTTACTCCCATTACCTGTTTCCATCACAAAAACTCACATTTCCTCAATTTGATTTACGCTGACAAACCCAGCCCATCAAAGGGAATAAAGTTTAATGCTAATTAACTGCCTTCGATTTTCTGGTCTTTCCATTCAAGTATTTATGCGCATTTCCACAAAATGCGCTTAAAAAGGTGGATAGAAATGCAACTACTGACATATACACGTTGATTAGATCCATTAACCAAAACACTGCACATTGTCAATTTGTATCAGAAGACAGTTTTTTTCCATGCCAACGTTTAAGATCTGTCAAGGCCAAACCTGAAGACTACTATGTGATTAAAAAATCTGCATGTTTGCAGTTTATTTTTACAGCTTTAGGCTGGTGTTTTGTCAGAAAACAGACAGACAGACAGACAGACAGACAGACAGACAGACAGACAGACAGACAGACAGACAGACAGACAGACAGACA
>JAUESF010072959.1:0-13491 GCA_032274765.1 Malacoctenus tetranemus | reverse complement strand
CCATGACACAACAAGTTTGCAACCTGCTGCAGTGTTGGTTTAGATGTCGCCGACACAGCTGTTGACCGAGCAGCTGGTTCGGCAACATCAAACTGTTGCTTCTGTGTTGAAGAACAGCGTCAGCTGTGTCTGCTGCCACAGCAGCTCAGGGTTTGTACTGCTGAACACTAGTAATCAAGGCATCATTTTACAACAGTACCAGTCACTGGCACGTAAACATCAAAGGTATTTTTCCATTCTCGTTGTCACCTGTATTACATAATGCACTTTTGGTATCATCACAAATGTTCACTCCTTCAGATTTTGCAGTGAATTTTGAAGTGATTTCTCTTCACCTCTCTATGTTTCTGTCTCTGTTTATCTTCAACTGTAGCGTAACATGACTTTCTCCTGTGCTGAGTCCGACTCCTTTCCCGTGTTCTTCAACTCAACGTCTTTCCTGCGGATGCCAGGTCAAAGTGACAGTGACACTCTGTCAGTCAGTCTGTCCTTCAGAACGTGGAACCCCAATGGGCTGCTGATGTTTACCACACTAGCTGATGGCTGGGTGGAGGTGGGACTGACTGAAGGCAAAGTCACCGTGTACATGAATGTGACACAGAAGAAGAACACACGTATTGACATCTCATCAGGTGACCTCAGCACACTGGTTCAGGGATTTTAGATTATTAACCCCTTAATATCACAACTTTGTGAGAAAAAGATGGCTGTCTCTAGTTGTATGTCCTGTGTGCTGCAGATTTAAGTGCAGTTTTTTTCTTCCCAGGTTCAGGTTTGAATGATGGCCAGTGGCACAGCATCCATCTGAATGCTCTGGAAAACTATGCAATGCTGACAGTGGATGGAGACGAGGCATCAACAGTCAGGACTGCCATCCCCATCCAGATTCAGACAGGAGGAACCTACTACTTTGGAGGTGACAAGTTGTTCATGTTACTTCTATATCTTTCAAACCCCTTTTAGAAGATTGAAGTAGTCGCAAGTCTGCTTGAGCCAATTTCAGCTGACACTGTGTGAAGACAGGATTGTTATATGTTCAAATTTCATTTATATTGTGGCAGTTACAACAAACTTTTCTCTCCTCCATTCAAATATAAGAGTGGCGTTCTACAGGAGAAAGAGTGCAGACAACAGCAGGAAAGCAGTAGACCAAATATGAACCCTGTGTTTCCACAGTGGCACTGGAGACCAAAGAACTACCAACAAGTGACTAAAAACCGCAGATTCTGCTCAGGGTGTTTAGGGGAAAGAACGTCACCTTTGTCTGGATCTTGTGATCTGGATCCAGAAGCAAAAAGTTAGACATCATTGGAATTGTCTCTAATATCATATAAAGATGACCCTTCACCTCTTTAGGTCACGTCCTGAGCATCAACACCCGATCACATCAACGATCCTTCCAAGGATGCATGCAGATGATTCACATCGATGATCATCTGGCTGACCTGAGAGCTGTGGAGCAGGGGCTCATTGGAACCTTTGAAAATGTCAGCCTGGATATGTGTGCCATTATAGACAGGTATGCTGCAAGTCATCTTACACTGTGAACTGTATTCAGAGTGAAGAGCTCAGTGGGTTCTGACAGCAACATTGTGAACGTAATCTGGTTGTGTTCTTCATTACTTACCCGCCTGCTGCACAATACTGCCAACCAGGTGTGTACCCAACCACTGTGAGCATGGCGGCCGCTGCTCTCAGACCTGGGATACATTCAGCTGCAACTGCAGTGGCACGGGTTACACTGGTGCCACGTGCCATACCTGTAAGTGTGAGCACACACAGCCTGAAAGCTGAAAGAAAGACAGTCTGTTTTTTTTTTTTTAACAGAAATCACAAATGTGAAACAATTCATATTAACTACTGTGAAAAACCCTGAAGAGCTTTGTGCTGTTTGCTGCAGCACTGTATCAGCAGTCGTGTGAGGAGTACCGGCACCAGGGGAAGAGTTCAGGCAGCTACTGGATTGACCCAGATGGCAGTGGCTCAATTGAGCCCTTCATTGTCAGCTGTGACATGGAAGGTGAGAACAAAGGAGATAAAGCAAAGAATGGGACAGGGAGCCCCAACTTTCTTGCTTTTTTGGAGCTACGTGATGCACTGTATCGGTTTATGCCCAAATGATCAAAGTGCAAACATATAGGAAGTTAAAAGGCAAGAAACTGAATTGTGTACAGTGTTAACAACTTAAGCCCAACTTCACACAGCTTTTTGTGATCAGAATTGAATGTTAACCCCACCGCTCCCAATATTGCTGGGTTTAAGATGTCATCCTTGGATGTAGAAAGACCTGAGCTACAAATGCATCCATGTGAGAAGCAAGTGGTAATGAATGATTGCTGTGGGATGTCCTGTTTAAAAGTGAGCAGCTGAAAGACTCTTTAATGCACTGTAAAGTATTGCAGGATCTTTGCTCCAGATTGTGTGAGTCCATTGACAGTGTGGTGTGTTGCCTTTCAGAGGAATTGTCGTGGACCACAGTGAAGAACAACTTGTCACCCCAGACATCAGTTTCTGAAGCAGACAATGAGGGGAAAGCAGTGCTGCAGATCACTTACAATGTGACTGATGAACAGGTGCACACTCATCACACAGAATGTATTTGTGGAGTTTTTTCTGCATCAAAATTAAACAAATGTGTACCGATTCAACTTAAGTCAAGTTTATGTACAGTGTGAATTTATGGCATGTGACACAAACTATTGATTATTTTCAAAATACCCCATGTAAACAGGTGCTGACAGTGACGAGCAGTGCAGAGACCTGTGAACAGTACATCGCCTATGCCTGCAGAATGTCCCGTCTGCTCAACAGTCCTGGTACAGTGTCTGTTTAGGCCACATGAAAAGCTTCTGATGCACATGACCCTGACATCAAAAAGACTGAGTGAATGTGCAGATTGAACTTACCTAGCTTGACTGATGTGACTTGCAGATGGCGTCCCATTGACCTGGTGGGTCGGTAGAGCCAACGACAGGCATTTCTACTGGGGTGGCTCAGGACCAGGCATACAAAAGTGCTTGTGTGGTATTGAACATAACTGCACTGACCTCAAGCACTACTGCAACTGTGATGCTGACCTCCGAGCTTGGTGAGTTCACCGAATGCTGGCCAGGTATCCACATTGAACATGCTTATTTCACATGTGTGTCTGTGTGTGTTTGTGTGTGTTTGTGTGTGCACACGCATGTAGGAAGGAAGACGCAGGCCTGTTGGTGTATAAGGACCACCTGCCCGTCACTCAGGTTGTGGTTGGTGACATCAGCAGAAGTGGATCTGATGCCAAACTCACTGTGGGCCCACTGAGATGCCAGGGGGATCGTAAGTGTTGCTCTCTCATTGATATCCCTCTTTCTTACGTCCAAATATTCGAGTCAATCTAATCGCATTGTCTGGTTGTTTGAAGAGAACTACTGGAATGCTGCATCCTTTACCAGCCCGGCATCTTTCCTCCACTTCACTTCATTCAGAGGAGAAACAAGCACAGACATTTCTTTCTACTTCAAGACCTCTTCCAGTCATGGAGTCCTCCTCGAGAATGTGGGAACCAACAACTTCTTGCACATTGAGCTCAGAGGTTTGTTGTAGACACTCCCTATCGGTGGAACACAGATCAACCCAAATTCTCAGCCATTGTTGGTCCTCCTCTTCTCCTCTAACAACTTAGTTATTTAATGGATTGTTTTTCTCCTCTGTACTAAAAAAACAAATCACCAAATGACAGTAGTGATGGATTAAGCAGTGTTTTTTCTGTACAGTTGGAAAAATTGTGTGTAATATGATTGAAGACTCCAATCCACAGACAATAGGTGCTTAAAACATGGGCAAACAGACAAGCAGGGATCATAGATATTTTTTGGCTGATCTTTGAATATTTTGAAGAATTTCACAATGAAGGAAATCATAGCAAACAAAACAACCAAGGCTTGATCATGTGAAACCTGGAAAACAAATAAACCCCCACAGGTTTGATTTGTTTGTATGTGTTTGGTTCTTTCAGGAGGCTCCACGGTCCTCTTCTCATATGATATTGGCAGTGAGCGGGTGGAGCTCAGCGTCCGCTCACCGGTACCTCTGAACAATAACCAGTGGCATCGAGTGGAGGCTGAGAAAAACGTCAAGGAGGTGGTGCTGCAGCTGGATAGACAGTACCGAGAGGTGAGGGCCACCCCTCTGCAGGGACATGCTAAAATGGACTTCTACAGTGATTTATACCTTGGTAAGTCACCTCACACACACACACATCGTGTTGTTTTTCTTGAGCCATCACAGTCCTTGAGGTAAAACAGAGGGACTCATCTTTTGCCCACTGATCCTGGAGCAGGGCGATGGAGCATGTTTCTGTAAACACACAGCACAGCTTCTCATGAGGGTTCCTGTCAAATATATTCTCAAGCAAATTACTGAAAATGATTGATTGAATTTATTGTCCCTTCTTTAAAAAGTACTTTTTTTCAACCTATATTCAGTTTACTAGTCTCAGTTAAGGCTGCCTCGATCATCTGGACTTGGCTGCAGTTCTAAATGGGATGTAAGGGATGGATGATACACAATATGGTTGTAATGTTGTGACACATGAGCTGTGCTTTTGCACAATCTACCAAAATGCAGACAGCAGCAAACATTTATTTGAGGAGGTTTTTGGTAATGCACTGTTAAAAAAGCACACGTCAGGCCTCAGTGAGAAAGCAATATTGTGGATAGCACTGTGTGCACGGTGGTTTTATTTGGAACCAAAGGAAGGATGGAGAGGGAAGGATGATTTGTTGAATGTCATTGGATGACAGTGGCAGCCTGCAGAGGGTTGAACTCAGACTGTGAGTGGCTCATTGCTCCACCAAACAGGACGTGACTGTAAACACACGCAATCAGTCAACAATGAGGCACATCACACACATGAGAAAAGAAGATGTAGTTGTTCACTATTGTAACAGCTGCCTTGTTGTTAAGTAGCTTCATGATTTATAATATTTTATTGTCATCAGTTCAACAAGCACAATGAACAAACATCTTGTTTTCACACCTTGGATCATCAGCTGTGCTGCTGGAGGATATTCAGCTCATGCGGTTGCTGCAGTAACCTTCTGTCCATTCACAGATGTCTGGTCTTTAGTCAATGAAGGCACACCAACTGTTGATTTCATGAGCATGAATTTAAATTGACAAAGAACTTCAGAATCTTTGAAAAACCACTGGACTAAAGTGTTGATGTTGTCTGTTGCTTTGATCCACTGCTGCCCCTCCTGTTTGGACCAGGTGCCTCGAGCGGTCAGAGGGGCTTTCTGGGTTGCATACGGACCCTGAAGATAAACGGTGTGAACTTTGACCTGAAGAAAAAGGCAAAGTTGACTCAGGGGGTGAATCCAGGCTGCCAGGGACACTGCAGCAGCTACGGGATGCACTGCAGAAATGGAGGGAAGTGCATAGAGCAGTATAATGGATACTCGTGTGACTGCACCCTGACAGCATACGATGGACCCTTCTGCACTGAGGGTACAGCCTCCGACACTCAGTTACAATGAACTAACTTCCACTCTCTGTTTATTCTGATTCCATTTCTAAACAGCACGTGTTCATTGTTTTGTGGGCATTAGATGTCGGTGGCTACTTTGAGACAGGAACGCTGGTGCGCTATGACTTCCTGCCAGAGGGCGGACCTTCAGTGCTGGGAGAGGCGAGGAGCCCGATCGGTGTCGGCGCTTCGGCTGAGACCAACCTGACTCAGGAGGAGCTGGTGTTCAGCTTCAGCACATACAGTGCTCCCAGCATCCTTGTTTACATCAGCTCCAGGACTCAGGACTATGTGGCTGTAGTGCTCAAACACAACGGTGAGCTCTCCAGCATCACATTTGTCTCAAGGAGCATTCATTTGTTTTGTTTAGATGTTTATGTACAGCTTCATGTTTGTGTTGTATTCAGGCACCCTCCAAATTCGCTACAGTCTCGGGGGGCTTGTGGAACCTTACACCATAAATGTTGATCATCGTAATATGGCCAATGGACAACCACATTCTGTCAACATCACAAGGAACTTGAGAGAAATACGCTTACAAGTCAGTATTTTCTTGCATCCATTTGTTCACCTTTGAGACCTTTTCTGTAACATGTGCAGTATAGAAGATGCGAGTGAGACTATTGAAACTAAAATTGCCCAAATTAGCCTAAAGCCTGAGTTTGAGCCTTTCATTGAATGCATTTTTTTTAATCTCCATTCAAAAATGTGCAGCATCCCCCTGGAAACAAGTCCACAGCAAGGTTTTTAGTAAATACTTTACTACATAGAGAAAAACAAAAGAAAAAAATATGGAATACAATATGAATGAACCTTTGTCCACATACATGTCTTGCGAACACACTGGACAGACTGCAACTCTGAACCAATCCCTGTGATTCCCTCACATCGCTGCACATTGGTACTCGTTGGGAGATGAAGCCTCTTCATTTTAGCAGAGTTGTGCCTGTATCTGCTGTATAGCTGCTGTGCTGTCAGTGGGGCACAGTTTTAGGCACAGTTTTTAGGTACAGTTACAAAGGTCCAGTTATTTTTCAGTTGTCACCCTAACTGCTCTGTTCCATGTTTGTATTCTCCCAGCTGGACCACTACCCAGTGTCTACATACACCCTCCCCGACACCTCAGACACTCAGTTCAACTTGGTGAAAAGTGTCTTTCTTGGAAAAGTCTTTGGTAAGTGTGTGCACAAATGGAAGGGTCTTTGATACTGTGTTTGGGACACCCTGATGTTAAGAGTTAAAATGCCCAATCTTGAAGTAATAAAGGCTGCATCACTGTGAGCCAATGTTTTACAAGCAGTCCGTCAGGAGCACAAGTTCTAGTCACAAATAACTTTCAGGGTCTGGATCTGGTGCAGTCAAATATTTCCATAATGCAAAAAGAAAACTGTGCAGCACCATGACTGAATGTGACATTAGCTGAAGAATGAAAAAGACTGAATTTTATCAAATGCAAGCTGCCTGATATGATTTAAACTGGCTGACTGTTTCTTGTTTAACAACCCAAAACATGTTCTGTCGACTAAACACACATCAGCATTAAGTAACAAATGTAGAAGATAGACCTGATCATGTTTGGTTTGGATGAAGAAGCAATTGGACGTCACTGAGGGTCTTCCTCTGATTCTCTCTGCTCATTTCAAATTGATCACATTGTCAGGTATTAGGGAAACACTCAGGCAAAGCATTAAGTTCTTTTCATTCCTTTGTTTAGTTGAAGTTTACTTCTCCATGTTTTCCCACTGAGCCAGGTAATAAAAGCTTTAACACAACATTTACATCTTATTTACGCAGAACATAAGAAAGCAAAAATTCAAAGTCAGTTCATTACACATTCCAAAATTCTAATTCATGGCTATAAGATTTTAATATACAGCACATTCTAATTCATTAAACACAATTCAAATCTAAAATTACCCAGCATGCTTTATTTCAGTAATCACAATACTAATCTAAAAGTCCCTCATGTATAACAAAGGATTTCCTTAAACCACACAGGCCAATAATTCACAATTGATTGACACCAATTTGACCATTCCATCTCACTTTGCTCAACAATCAAATTACCTTTACAACTCAGTCATTTGCATCGATCACTGTATTTACATTACCATTTCAACAACTGCACTCAATTGAAAAGTATTTATGAACATGATAAGTAAACCAAACCCCACATACACACAATAGACAGAGACTCAACATTTCATGATGCTCATCCACTGCACACCATGGCACCTGATCCAGCGTTATTCACGGCTCAGCACAATGCTCTATTAACTCGTCAATCTTTGTTCCCACCCTCACTTATGGTCATGAACTCTGGGTTGACCCAAAGAACCAGATCTTGGATACAATTGGCCGAAATGAGTTTTCTCCGTAGGGTGGTGGGACGCACCCTTCGAGATCGGGTGAGGAGTTCTGCCACCCGGGAGGAGCTCAAAGTAGAGCTGCTGCTGCTGCTCCACATAGAGAGGAGCCAGCTGAGGTGGCTCGGGCATCAGTGTAGGATGCCTCCTGGTCGCCTCCCTCGGGAGGTGTTCTAGGCATGCCCCACTGGGAGGAGGCCCCGGGGAAGACCCAGGACACGCTGGAGGGACTGCATCACCTGGCTGGCCTGGGCACACCTCAGGGTTCCCCCAGAGGAGCTGGGGGTGGTGAACATGGACGGGGCACTCTGGGAGTCTCTGCTCCCCCTACGACCTGTCTCTGGATCAGCAAAGGATGGATGGATGGATGGATGGATGGATGGATGGATGGATGGATGGATGATGGATGGTTGGATGGCTGGATGGATATTCACTCTTATTTGTCTCATTCCTCCACCATTTGCTGGAGCAGCGGGTGAATAAAATCTTGCTGTTCCTCCAGAAACAGGACAGATCGACCCCATACTGATTGAGCGCTACAACACGCCAGGCTTTGTGGGCTGCCTTTCCAGAGTTCAGCTTAACAACATTGCACCGCTGAAGGCTGCTCTGCGCTCTGGGATGGCGGCGTATGTCAGCACTCATGGGATATTGGTCCCATCGAACTGTGGAGCCTCACCGTTGACCATATCACCCATGGCCTCAGCCAGTGATCCCTGGCATATGGAAGCAGGTAGACAAACATTTATTACACAGTCTGAAGTTCATATGTTGGAGTCCATTGAGGTCACAGGTGTTTGCTTTGTTAACAGCAGGAGCCATTTTCCCCTTCAATGAGGACACATCCAGTGGCGAGGGTGTGGATCGCAACTCCACAATAATGGGAGGCAAGTCTGCTTTTAAAGCCGCTATCATTAAGAAAACTCTCACTCAGTTTCCTTTATTAGCTGAGCAGCACAAACAACAGGGCTTTAAGGTTTTTTAAATGCATCAGAAAGAAGATTGGTTACTTTGACTTTTGTCACCTCATGACAAAGTGAAAATGAATATAATTCATCATCAAATAACTACAAACCTGAACGGTGTGTTTTCAGAAGGACCAGATGAACAAAAATGCTGTCACAAAGTTTGGCCATAAGTAGGGGATGAACAGCAATACACAATGACAATAACCTGCAGTCCAGCAAGTGAACAATGGTCGGCTCTGTCAGGATGAGGGGAGACAGGAGAACATCCAAGTACTAACAGAGTGAAGGCATTCTTTCAATGTACCAGGAGATAAGGGCTGAACGAACCTCCATCAGCCCTAAGAAACATGTTGACTTTCGAGGGAAAAGAAAGAGAAAAGATCAGGGGAGAACCATCTCTGACTCTTTCACTTCTTTTCACCTGTAAGAAAATACTTAATACCCATACTTTACTTTTATTTCTATTTATCACCTAATATTGACTTTGGTTAAATTGAGTTAAATAGTTTTATAAACAACTGACTGGTTATTAAAACAAAGCAGATTTGCACTCATGGCTCGAGGATGCTGTACAGGCACCAACCCTGAACCAGTCATTCTGATGTTTCGCAGCATCGGGTCGGGTCGTGTCATTGGTCCAGCGATACATCTGTACTCGGCCACTCCAACTAAATTCATACAGCAATGATCCAGGAACCTGCTGGAAAACAACACAGCAACATGTGGTGCAGTGATGTGATGACAGTCCACAAAATTCATCGATATTGAAAAGTGATTTTGTTCTCAGACATCGTTGTGTTACCTCCTTGTCACCCCTCCATCAAAGCAAACTGGCTGGTGCCATTTTAAATGCTAACCACAACTACTGAACACTTTGTTGTGGTTTCTTACCAACAATTACATTCTTATTCTACTTTGAGTGGCTAGAAATATTGCTCGTTTGTTCCTCTGACCAAAACCACTGTCATTACATTTTTGACAAGAGATTCAAACAGCACATAAAGTTGTTGATGGAAGACTGTTTCTTTCTTGTGCTTTCAGGCATCATCTCCATGGTGATCTTTGCTGTCCTTTGTGTCATGGTCTTTGTCATTCGTCACGTGTTTCGCCACAAAGGCTCCTACCACACAAATGAAGCTAAAGGGGCGGAGTCAGCGGACTGCGCCGATGCAGCCATCATCGTCAATGACCCGGCTTTCACCGAGACTATTGATGAGAGCAAGAAGGAGTGGTTTATCTGAGCCCTACAGGATGCGTGGCGTTTTGTAAACCTCCAGAAGTATTGGTGAATGTCTGTTCCATCTCAAGGACATGCTGAGTGCTTTATTTACAGACTGACTTTATGGACAATGGGCACCAGTGGCGTTTTGGTTGGGGTTACAAAGCAGAGGTGCACTGCAGCTGTTTGAAGCTGTGCAGAGGTTTGTATGTGAAATAGATGATAGCCTTCAGTGGTGGGTGCCATAATGCTATAAAGCTTGTGTGGGTGACTATTTTCTTTTTGTTTCCAGTTTGATCACTGTAAAATTTATTTATTGATTCAAAGTTGTGTCCTATATTTTTTCACTGAAATCTTCTTGCTTTAAATTTGTTCATTCTATTAATTGGCCTATTTGTGAATGTCCTCGTATTTCTAGCCAGGCTGGTGAGGATGGTATCAATCCATTGTTTCATGTGTCCTCCTCATTTGAATATACGTTGCATTTTGAATTTTGTTTTATATCTAAATATGTTCAATTCATTTTGCCTTAAGACCGAATCTTTGCTCTGTGTGTATGTGTTGCTTTGTCAAGAACATGTAGCCATGACTTTGGATAAACAACTGGGCTAAAAGTCAGACTTTTATTTATTCAGAGCATCAACATAACTGACTGCATATCCTCCTGTTTTTTTTAAGCTTGCTTCTTAAAGCTTCATTCACTGTTCTGCTTTGATGCCAAATGTCTTTAATTTATACTGTTAAGTCCACAGGGTTTTGTATTGGCTTGGTTTTTGTTGAACATTCGATATCAATCGGTGATATCACGGGAAACCATCATTGCTACATCACGCTACATCATATCTTATGTTCGTAATGTGCTTTAGAGTGAAACTGGCACTGCCGCGCTTCATTTTTGATCAAGGACTGAGTGTTCCACGCTCGTGCGAGGAGGCTGAAAGCCAAGTTTATTTACCTTCACAGCAACGAGAGGCCCAGAAAACAGGAGGAATTCTCAATAAACTGACTTCATGCCAAATGACAACTTCCTCTTTTCAACCCCTACAAAAATGCAAGCCAAGCACAAAAGGCCTTTTACTCCAGTAAGCTGCTTTAACACTGCGTTTCTTACAGTTGACCAAGTATTGTGCTCCTTCTATAATCAGTACAAACACATTCAGTTAAAATTAAAGCATGACATGTCTAAAGCCATTGCACAATAAGCTGGAATGGTTCTACCAGGGGGACAAAAAGGGATGATGTCATGCAACACCCACTATAGACAAGCAAACAGGCAACAACAATTAACTAAATGAACAAACAGTTAAATGAAGAGCAAAATAAAAACTGTATGTATATGGTTGGCTGTGGTGGCCGAGCAGTTTATGAAGCCAGTTTCCTGTTGCAGTCTCAGACTGACAAATTGTGGATGGTGGCTGCTGCAGGAGCGGTCACCACCACTGCGGACCCTGAAGATCCCTGACCCGTAACTGCTCTCCAGGTATTGCACCACAGCGGCCCACTGCTCCTTGTAACTTTATTTAGGTCAACTATGAGTAGGATTCCCCTGAAGGGATGGAGAAAAACAACTAAACGTAAGCTAATTTATTGAACATAACTGAACCTAATCTAACTATGTGACTCCCAATGTGGCAAAGGGCAACAAGAATAGACGAACATTAGGATAAACTTTCTGTCTGTTTTTCATTCCTCTCCTTGACAGAGTCACTTGTATATATATTGGAATAATGAAAGAGATGCAGTTTCTTTCCAATGTGAATTGGCTCCAGCCACCATCCTTTTAGTCAGGCCATCTGAAAAGTCTGAATGAACTGTTTTCTACTTTTTTATTTGTTCCTTTTAATCTGTTGTGATTTCTCAAAATGTAAGATTCTGGGAGAATGTCTGCGATGAACACATATTACACGAATGGCTTGCACCCAGACATTTGATTGTATTGTATCGACTCCATTTGAAAGAACTGTTGTAATGGCATGCTTTTTGACACTGAATGCCACGAGTTCTTGTTTGATGAGCCACAAATTCATTGTGCTACATTAACCAATGTTTCATGTATGAAACTTTGCTTCATGGTTCTTTTATAGTGAATTTCTGATTCTTTGTGCTTTTCTTGTCTTGAACATATTGTTTGATACCCCCACCTGAAACGATTAGTAAAAACAATAATTATAAGTTGTGGTCTGCATTTTTTCCACAGTATGTCAAAATATATGACAAGGCACACTCGGAGAACAGAAACCTCAACCAAGGGATCTGCTAACCTTTTCAGCTGCAACCTCTTGCACGCGAGGTTCTTTTAAAGAGGCCAGTACTTTGCCACTGCAAAATAAATGCTTTGAATCATTTTGGATCACCCCAAAAAAGGCTCATCCATCCCATATTTCCTAAATCCAAAAAAAACATTATGAGTTATCATGCTGGCAGATGGACAGACAGATCAACACCTGTGGCAATGTCATCTCCATGGTGGAGGTGATAAATAATAGCTGCTGGATGACAATCAACCACAGTACTCAAAGACTAGACAGTGAGGAGCTCAGAACATAAAAAGATAAAGACACAGTGCCATGCAACATGCACAAGATTCAAAATCATTGTTGACAAAAGATATTTAGAAGTTGTTCAAATAATCTTGATTACCATTGATAGCGACAGCTTTTATTGGATATCAATGTCGAATAAAAGATGACGAATACAAAACTCAAACAAATGTCAGCTTAAATGCTTAAATAGGGACACAGGAAACAATGACAGAAACATGTTAAAAAGAGTCACCATGATAAAAAAAGAGTCTGGACACATGATATTAGATGCTCTGGGTATTCGAAGATGCCAGTCCAGCTGGTTCCTTCCCAAATAACAGGCACAGACATTGTTCCATGCTTCTCACAAGCTTTCCAACGTCACCAAGTTGCCAAAGTAAGCTGTCACAGTTTTCAGCTTGTTGTTGAGAATGTTCTGTTCCACTTCCACCTTCCCCCCAGGACCAGCCAGAGACACTATCTGTTGACATAATACAGCACCAATTTAGTGCCCTTCATTTTACAGAAAGGGTTTTCAGAGTGCCACATCAATGAACGCAGTTTAGTCTATACTACATAACTAAATGCAAGCAGGTGAATAGTAATGTTTGAAACTCTATTAAAAATAACTGCATTTTTTTTTTTTACATATAGAAAGATGGACAAAACCAAACAGGGCTAAAGTGGACACCCCCAACCCCATCCCAGAAAAATGGGCTCCTTTGAAACTCCTTTCCCACTTTTAGAACCACTTTTGTTGTTGTGAAAACATTAATAGTACCTGGATAAGTTCTATACAGACCTGATCCATGTCTACATTGCGAGGCAGGAAGTATACGATGTTGTCCGATATCAGCTTGGCCCTCTGGAAAATCTGAAACGTATCCACGGTTAAGGAAAAAGCTTT
>JAUESF010072683.1:0-13519 GCA_032274765.1 Malacoctenus tetranemus | reverse complement strand
CTTCAGAGTGTTGTTCAGCATGGGGGTGAGTAGAAAATGAAGGTACATCATTGTTTGGGTGTACTATTCCTTTAACCTGGTGAAGTTATTGAAGAATGCTACTGCATTACCAGAGCCTGCCAGTGAACGAAGAGTGTGTAACATTACAAATAAAATTTCGACAACAATCTGTCAGGCAAAACAGAATCACAGCGACGGCTGCATGGTCGACTCTGGAACATACCCATAAATACTAATAAACGCTTGCTTAGAACTTTCTTACACTTTGCTTTCTGTTAATTTCTCATATTCATTTTGATTTCAAAGCCTTGCTAACCTGCAACACTCTCATACACATGCTAATTATCTTCTATTTGTGTTTTAGTCTGAAGAGGACCCCGACATCTTTGTTCAGACAAGACCACTCTTCAGCCCAGTGGTGATCATCTGTGAGCAACTGCATTCTGGCCATTGGAGACATGCCTGTGCTGATCTTCCCAAAGGAGGACATCTGTGATAGCGTGATGTACACCATGGCTTGTTACTGCACCTCACATACCCCAAGTGCCTAGGCACACTCTGTGCTGCAGACAGAAGTCCTCACAGATGCCATCCATGACCGAGACATAACTTCATGTAAAAAAGCTATGGCAGAGTGGAGGAAGTTCAGAGTAGGCTTAAACATTGATCCCAGTTTAGTAATTGTTAGATGGTCCAGTTTGTTCAGGCAGCATCCTAATTGTGTTTTGCAACACATTTCTATGTCAAACGTTGTTATACAGCTTATCTGTTTGCTTAGACATCTGTCCATTCAGCCTTTGATTGATAGGTATACCTGTATTTTTAAATTGTCAAGTTTTTTTTCTGGTCATGTGCATGACTTATGAATTCTACAGCTTTTGGCTCATTTCATAAATATCTAGAAAATGGTCCTACATTATCAGAAAAAATATTAACCAAATGTCGTCCCATCAAAAACAGTAAATCAGTTAGTACAAATTTGCTGGTTTCAAGAAATGTAATGCCAAGTAAATAGCAAAATGTCAAGATAATGGCTTCAGCATTTAGTTATAATAATTTTCAACAAATTGTTTCTTTCAATACAAATATGTGAATTTTCTCTTCAGTGTGAATACACTAATTTCAAGGTTTTTTCTGGATTCATTGAGGTTACATAATTTTACTTGTTTGCGAAAGTCTTGACCAGGCCAATTTTCTTCTTCTGTTGGCAGATAATTTTGCTTATTTTAAGGAACATACCCCAGTTTAATTGTTTTTTGAAGGCTGACTTTTTGCAGTGTAGTTTAGTTGCTACATTTAGTTTCCCAATCTTTAATCTACTGCTAGAGGTAGAGAGTGACAATCCCCTTCACTCTGGTTTCCTCGGTTCCACCAACCCCACTACCACTGAACAGCCACCTGAACTGGGATGCTGTTGTCAGCCTGCAGACTCAGATTCCATCATCTGCACATCTGGAAGCTGCCGACAGAAGCACTTTCACAGGTCCTACCCGAAGCTGATCCAGACTCTGTGCCTGAAACATTACTTGGTGAAATAAATTAAGTGTTGGAGCAATATTCTGCTGTGTGGATCCATCCTTTCTTTATATACATTTTCTTGCGATTCAGCACCTGATTTAAGATTTTTCTTGTGATGTGTGTTACTTTTTTTTCTCCCATGCCAACTTCCCACTCTGTTGCGGGTTAGAGTCTCTTTGCTTATGCATTCATTTACATTTTGCATTGGCAGTAAAAGTTTAACTTTTAAAAACAAGCAAACAATCTTGTCTTTGATTTAGAATTTAATTTGATCCACATCATCCAAAATATAAAAGCAACAAGTTTGAGGAAAGCCACTAAAGAATATTTCCTCCATTTCATCAGTTGACGATTTTAAAATTCAAAACGGGAATATTCACAGGTAGGTAATATCACTCCCTCCAAAGGGTCAGTGTAAGTCAGTTAAAAAATGATCCCAATGTCATTTTCAGCAGGTTTACTCATCTGAAGCCCTCAGTTTATTTTACTGAAACACATTTTCAAGTCTCAAACAAGTTATAAACAATTTTTGTGGTCAAACACCAACATTTTTGGAAACATTAACTCTCCCACCAACTTGTTTGAAACTTAAAAATGTAGATCGGTGGGGAAAAATGGTTAAAAAAGCAGCTTCTTGGATCTGTAAACATGCTGAATAGGGGCTCTTTTTTACTACACCTGCATTTTTAAACTGTAAGGTTGTACAAACGCAACTATCACAGTGAACCAATAATCATTTGTGGAGTTTAATCTTGTAAATGTACATGCATTTGATTTTTTGAAGTAAATTCCACAGGGAAAAAAAAACAATGAACATGTAAACAACTCCAGTCCTAAACTTGTTTTTGCATTCCACACAGTTCCATGTCTTGGGCGCCCAGATCAGCTTCAGGCAGGACCTGTGAAAGTGCTTCTGTCTGCAGCTTCCAGATGTGCAGATGATGGAATCTGACTCTGCAGGTTAATCACAACAGCATCCCAGTTCAGGTGGCTGTTCAGCGGTAGTGGGGTTGGTGGGAAGGAGGCAATCAGGGTGAAGGGGATTGTCGCTCTTTTTACCTCCAGCAGTAGATTAAAACAAAAATAAGGAAACTAAATGAAGTAACTGAATAACTAGTAATTGACTCTAACTAAAACATAATTTACTATCAATAATCCAAACTAATCGCCTTCATTGATTGTGACTGTTTTTAAATCTGTGATATCAAGATCGTTAGCATGCTAATGCTATGCCACGTAACGGTACAGACTTTACTCATCTGATATAAAGTGCTCAGTGCATAGCCGGGAGTGTTGAGTGGGAGTCCAGGGATCCTCTTTATGGCAGCAATCCCCCTCTGTCTCCTCTCCTTGTTTTTTTTGGATGTAATAGAACGTAAGTCCTGTTTGTTTTCCTTTGCTATTGTCGCATCTGAGATGCAATGAAGACAGCGTATTTCCGGTCTCAGAAAAGGTCCTAAAGATGGCGGCCGTACAAAAAACCGAGACGTCAGTGAATTCCATGAATAGTGTTCTGTTGCTTCGTCTTTAGTCATATTTAGGTTTTTGTAGAATTTGAGTTGAACTACAGTTGGAAAGCCCCCAATTTCAGTACCGGTATTGGCCCCCAAAATTCCATATCGATCGAGCTCGAGTATAAGGCCTGTGTGTTGTTGCACCTCTCTATCATAACCCCACTCTCTGAAGAAGGCCCTCAAGACGTGTGGGGGGCAACACAAGGACACTGAAGGAGGAAATGTTTTCGCAGGCGTCGAGAAGCTGTGTCCCATCTCTTGTGATGGTTTTTGCTGTTTCCATTACACCAGCAAGAGCCCATTGAGGTTCCCTGGCACACGGAGGTGGAGCTCACAATGGCCCCCTCGCATTTGCGACACACTTCAGCCATGAAATTGAATCCTGGTCATCACATGGTGAGGTGTGTTGTGAAATGCCGTCATTGTCAAAAATACCAGCGTGATCGCGCACATGTGGCCTACGCACAGCGATGGCATGTCGTATTGAAGGCCACACAGTCACTCTGCAGCAGAGAAACGCTCATGTCCAGCTGTAATTTGTGATAGTGTAAAAGCAGAGGCAATGAGTTTTTGGGGTTCTTTTGCTCTAAAGGATTCAAGCTCATGTTAGCGAACTCAATGCTACCACTGAAGCCTTCCTAAACTGATGAAAGTCGTTAAGCGCTTCCTGTTTTCAGAGATATTGTATGACTTGCTTGATTAATTGCTTGAATAGATAACACATTTATAAAAAATGCATTTAGAGACTTAGCAGACTTTTGCACAATAGATGTGACACAGTTTGTTAAGCCATGGTAACGCTAACAGCAGTGTAAATTGGCTTCAAAAAGAGAAGAACCCTCATACAAACGTGTTTTTGTCTTAATCAATATCTATTCTGCGAAACAACAACTACGTGCTTCACATGTCTGATATGGAGTCGATTCTCCAAACAAGAGAAATCACTACTCAAAAGACTGTGTGTGTGTGTATATTTCCTGAGCCCTCCACATCTCATCTCTCTGCGCATTGGAGCTGCCTTTTGTTATTTAACAGCCATTCAAAGCCCATCAGCGAGTCACGTCGGTGCCCTGACAACGGGCTCTTTCATCCCTTCGAAACAAGCCCACATGGGAGGATCCGTGGACACAATCTCATGCGCATTCTGTGGTCCTGCTGGAAACGTGAGAGAGGAAGTCATCTCTGCAGACTGATCTGAAAACAGCGCGCTTCAAATCAACAGTTGTGCCTGGAAACTGGTGAGAGCAGCAATTGTAGTCTGCAGTGACTGAGTTCTATCCTGCTGGTAAAAGTACTATCACACACACACACACACACACACACACACACACACACACACACACATATATATACATCAAGTCTTTCTGTCAAAATACCAATCAAGAAAGTATTCATTGGGGAAACTATAATGCACATTGTGTGTACCTGACCAGGTTTAGTGTGTGTGCATAATACAGGTAATTAGAATTAAGATCAGTGAGTTCATACTTTATCTTGTGTTTCCCTACAAGGACCTTTGAATACACTATATTACCAAAAGTATTTACTCACCCATCCAAATGATCAGAATCAGGTGTCCTAATTACTTGGCCTGGCCACAGGTGTATAAGATCAAGCACCTAGGCATGCAGACTGTTTCTACAGACATTTGTGAAAGAATGGGCCGCTCTCAGGAGCTCAGTGAATTCCAGCGTGGAACTGTCATAGGATGCCACTTGTGCAACTAATCCAGCCGTGAAATTTCCTCACTCCTAAATATTCCACAGTCAACTGTCAGCTTTACTATAAGAAAATGAAAGACTTTGGGAACAACAGCAACTCAGCCATCAAGTGGGAGGCCATGTAAACCGACTGAGAGGGGTCAGTGGATGCTGAGGCGCATAATGCAAAGAGGTCGCCGACTTCCTGCACAGTCAATTGCTACAGAGCTCCAAACTTCATGTGGCCTTCAGATTAGCCCAAGTACAGTACGCAGAGAGCTTCATGGAATGGGTTTCCATGGCCGAGCAGCTGCATCCAAGCCATACATCACCAAGTGCAATGCAAGGCGCCGGATGCAGTGGTGTAAAGCACGCCGCCACTGGACTATAGAGCAGTGGAGACGCGTTCTCTGGAGTGGTGAATCACGCTTTTCCATCTGGCAATCTGATGGACGAGTCTGGGTTTGGAGGTTGCCAGGAGAACGGTACATTCCAGACTGCATTGTGCAAAGTGTGAAATTTGGTGGAGGAGGAATTATGGTGTGGGGTTGTTTTTCAGGAGTTGGGCTTGGCCCCTTACCTTAGTTCCAGTGAAAGGAACTTCGAATGCTTGAGGATACCAAAACATTTTAGACAATTCCATGCTCCCAAGCTTGTGGGGACAGTTTGGAGCAGGCCCCTTCCTCTTCCAACATGACTGTGCACCAGTGCACAAAGCAAGGTCCATAAAGACATGGATGACAGAGTCTGGTGTGGATGAACTTGACTGTCCTGAACCCACCCAAAAACACAACAGCCTTCCCAGAAGAGTTAAAGCCGTAATAGCTGCAAAAGGTGAACCGACATCATATTGAACCCTATGGGTTAGGAATGGGATGGCACTTAAGTTCATGAGTCACGACAGGTAAGCAAATACTTTGGGTAATATAGTGTGCATCTGTGTTCACCTCTTCCGTGTCATTTGCTCTCTTGCCATTACCAGCAATCGATGCCTGATTCTATGTCTTATTTGCCTCATTCTGGACTGGCAGGCTCTCCGTTTGTCTGGCAACATCCCATTTGAGGCCCTGTTCCGATTTCAAGTATTTGGCATCGTGCTCGTAACCTTTTGCTTAATGTTTTATTTCATTGTATCAATGAGTTGCCTCACGGATCCACCACTGGATGAACCCAGCCTGTAAACGCCAGTGTGGAGTTTGTGGCACTGCCGTGAAAAAACACGAGGCTGGGTGAGACGAGATTAGACAAGAACCCAGGATAGCAACAAACGGGGAAATTAACAAAGTATCAAAAGCTGAAAGCAATTTGCAAATATAGATGCAAGATATACAGAGAGATGTACAAGTGAGATTTGTGTGCAGAAGTTTGAATTTAATACATACAGGTATTCCTGTATAAGTGAACAGTTGCTATGTAATGGGGTTCTGTTTGTTTTTATTTTCTTGGAATCAGTCATCCACGGGTTGTAAATGTTTGGTGACTCCGGCCCTTTATGGACGTCGAGTGAGACACGGTCGAGCGCTCGAAAACATAGGCACACACTGAATCTTTACTCTCCCCCTTTGTCCCCCAGGGATCATGGAGGTGATGTAGGTGTGCCGTCGGACTCTTCTGAATTGTCCACGTCCCTGATGGGCTGCTAATGACACCCACCTGCCAAACGCGGCCCTGCACGACCGTAACACATCACGTCCTGTGGAGGCAGGACACCCCTGGGGTCCGGTGACCGAAAGAATCAATGCAGACACCTTGCAGACCTTGTCACCATTGAATCACTGATCATCATGGTGCTCAGATCAGACTTAGGGTTGTCTGACTATCTTCCTTCCCTGTCATGCAGATCCACCATACAACAAAGCCTTTATGCTGAGCTTCTGGCTTGTTACTGCAGAAAACGATGTTTCCCTCCCCATTGGATCGGGGGAGCATTTACTGCATGAAAGCTTCTGTACGTTTTTTAACCGAATGCGTTTTCCCTGGCTACCGGCCCCCCCCCCCCCCCCGACCATCCAGAGCAGCAGCAGGAGCAGTGCAGTCAACAGGGAGGGGAGCGGCATAATGAGCAAGTGGGGAAAAAATTTGTCAGGTGATTGCGACCACCTCGTCTCTGTGTTAAGCGCAACCACTGGCTGAAGCATGATTGCACTTCTTCCCTGTAATGAGACCAATTTGTTGGCTTCTTCCACCAATTAGGACTTTCTTGAGCTGAGGGGGTCCCGCATGTGATGGGTGAAATGGCTGCAGGGTAAGCTGCGTGTGCGTAGTAAACACCGTTGGCGTGCAAGTGCAGATGTAATCAGCAGCACTCGGGGTTTAAAAAAAAACCCCAAAACAAAACAACTGTTTTTTTTTCCATAAATAAACAGAACCCTGTTGGCCTTTATCACACAATCAGGCCTGGATCACTTTTGCACAAGCAAATTGTGGAAAAGAAGCATTTTTTTGTGCACCCTTAACAGGAAGCTGTGTTATTTCCTAAAGCTGTTGTTTTTTAATTCCCTCTGTTTTGGTACAGTTGCTGGCCCCTACCTTCCAGGTATTGAACAGCACTCCCCTGAACGATGAGGGAATGGAGAAGGTTCCGGGTGCCCATGAATGATCTCGCGCTGATGAAGTGGAAGTGACCACATGGCAATAACCTCTGCTCCTCCCTTCTCCTCACCTCTTTGCTAATCGCTGGAAATGAACTGTTGTGCTGGAGTGCATCATGGGAGTTTAGGTTTTTGGGGTTTTTACTGTTGTAGTTCACATTGTCAGATAATATGTGTAAAAATCATGGCAGGCAATTGTGTTTGTGCAGCTGCTGCTTTGTGTGTGTGTGCGCGTGTGAGTGCGTGCATGCCGGTGTGCACACGATTGTATGACGAAAGTCAGGTTTTGTCATGCCTGACAAGCCTGAGGTGCTTCGTTGTGTGCAGACGGGTGAATGTGATGGCGATGAGCAGCAGCAGCAGCAGAAGCAGATGACAACAAATCCCTGTTTAACATTTCATCTTCACATTTATCTGATCAACTTCACATTCACATGAACAATTCAGGGTTATTTTGGGGCCGGATGTTGATGCTTCTGACTGATTGTGAAGAAGGGAACAAGTCAGTGTAAAGCTTCCCCGTGAGGGCTGTGTGGACGCGGCAATGACGACAGGGACCCCTGCTGTTGGTGCCTCGGTGTTACACACAATTTCCTTCAACTCGTTCATGTCCAACAGTTCGAAGCTCCACTTGAGTCTCTGAGCAGCTTTTATCGGAGCGAAAAAAACACAACTTACTTTTGCTTTATTTAAATAGAGGGAAAACTCGTCTAATTCAGTTAAATAATCGATGTCATTATTTTTGGACTATTTTATATGGGAAAAAAAAGCACAATAAATTGAGCTCATTTCATTGAACACAGCTCAGTACCAACTCATTCAAACAGCCTGACAGCCTACCTGAGTGGGGGGTCAAATTGTGTCCATTCTTTTATGAGCACATCTTTTGATTGTTTTTCCAGTAGGATAACTCACAATGTCCCAAAGCTACAAAGCATACATGGTCAAATAGTCCCAAGGGTGCAGTCTAACAGCACCTGTGGGAGTCTGTGGTTGCTGTGACAAGTTTGTGTGGGGCAACACATCTGATGATGTCCCGCTGATTGGTTTGACGTGTCACCAAGAGTAAAGGATGAAACGGGGGGTCCGGACTGCTGATAGAAGCACCCAATGATGGGGTCTTGACATTTGTAAAAGCTTGCTGCTCTTCTTGGTTGCAATGTGTTTGTACTGGTGCGGCTTACTGGTGGTGGTGGTGGTGGTGGTGGTGGCGGTGGTGCTGGGTCCCATCAGTGCAGGTTGCATGACGACTTGTGACTATATCCTGTCTGTAGGCGTGCGTGCATGAATGTGTCTCTCTCTCTTCCCCAGGCTGTGCCCTGTCTTCACACAATGTCAGCTGGGATAGGCTCCAGCATCACGTGGCCCAAAGTTACAGAAAAGAGATGTAAAAGGTGGATGGAGGTTCAAACATGAAATGTAACAAAGTTGTGTTTTTTTTTTTTTGCATGACCACCAGACAGCAGACAAGACCTGTTGTTGAACAATCAGTGGTTTCACTGGTTTTGGCTGACAGGAACTGAACTCCTTGTTTTAGTTTTCTTCATTATGTCTGTTCATCTGATCTTGAATGTCAAGCAATAGACCTGACGTATGTGTTCAACTGCAGTGAGGAGGCCGGAGCTGATTACAAGTTCAGTGTCTGTTATTGTGCTCCACAAAGAAAGACGCAGACAACAGGGTGGGTTTCCTCCATGCTCTTTAATATAGGGGGGCTTTGGGTCTGTTTGTTTACAGTGTGGTGGCGGATGGAGTCGAGTGATTATCTTTGTACACACTACTATTGCCATTAAAATAGTTTGTTTTACATGATGTTATCTGCAGATATCCATGATGTCAGCTGAATCACTATACAAAGGAACTGAATTGTCCTCGGTGGACGGGACATCTGTTCACATTAAGTATTAGTACATAAGCGAGGGGAACACAGACAGTCAGACAAGAAGTTGAGCATCAATACACAATCGTTTGTCCAGAAGAAAAAAGAAGAGGGGGGGGGGGCATTTTCGAAGCTGTGTCTGTTTCCACAAGAGAATCCTCAGCATCATTCGCATCCAAGAATATACTCAGTGTATGATCCATCAGTCACCCACACAAAACTCTCTACAGCAAGAAGGTGACGAGACGGGAATGGGACAAAGTCGGAGAAGTTCGGACCTGTCATCCATGACACATCCGAACCCAAAGATGCATCGGTTTGTTTTTCTCTTTCCGGTGTTTGCAGAGCTGGAGGACTGGAGTGGTTTAGCTTTAGTTTTTTTTTATTGGCTAAAACGACAACTTATCAGAAGCTAATGTGCACCAATAGAGGGTGCGGTAACTCCAGGAGGCTTGAGTGAACCCCTGCTACCGGCTAACCTGGACACCTGACCACAAATGCAAGAGGGACGCCCATGCTGCCTTGGCTATCGTGGCAGGTGTCTGAGTTGCAGCGCACTCTAAAAAAAAAATAAAAATGCTGGGTCTGGTGTTAATCTGAGTTGGATGTTGGGTGTAAACGTGTTGGCACACACAACGCTGGATGACCTCGCAAAAGACGAAAAGTAAAAAAAAACCCCGACAAATCTGATATCAGTAATTGTAATTCCTTAGCTTGTTCCCTGAAGGGGGTGCACTGCTTTAGTGAAAGTTCCAGCTCGTAATGCAACACTAAGGGGAAGATGGAGTTCATTTTTCATACACTTCAGTTTGGTGATGCTTGTAGTGAAACCTAGCATCAGAGCATGAGCATGAGTCAGGGGTAAAGAAGTCGGTGTGAAAGCGGAGCAAGATGTGTGAAATGCACCCTCATACCAACCTACTCATTTTAGATCCAGCAGTTCTTAAAGTGAGATGACATTGATTATGAGACAATGAGGAGAAGGACTCCCCCACCCCCTCCTCCCTTCCCCCCTGACATTCTCCCATGGCGTCCCACAGGGTTTCAATATATGGCTTTTTATCAGAGTCAATGCTGCCTCATAATACACCAAACATTCAACAGAATCAACAGACGAGAGCAGATCAGGAAAAATAAGGAATTCTGACATTTCTGAAAAAATGGCTAATTTCAATTTGATTTCATTAAAATCCCTTGCCCTGTGCAGAACCAGTACGCTTTTATTTTGAAACCTCCTGCTTGGGTATGCGTGCAAGAAACTGGGACAGTGGCGTTTCTTTCGTACCTTCTCAGCTCCACTCTAAACGGTTTCAGGGCGTGTCCATTTGCTGAAGGTACAGGAGCACGAGGGGACTATTTGAGGCAGCCCGGAAGAAAGGGTTGGGAACCACTGTTGTTGTGAGGCATTCTCTTTCGCCTCAGACAGCCTCAGCTACACAAAACAGTCCTGCAACACAACAGACCAACACAACAATCTGGCAGGACTCCCTTGTACAATCTTGACTTCAAGTAATTGCTTTGGAATTCGTAAAGTGCAAAGTATGTCAAACAAAATGTCGACAAAAATATTCAGCCTGCTCAAAAAATCATTTTTATGAAAATGCAGGTAAGTTGGCTTGAGCTTTTTTTTTGCTGGTTGTTGTTAGATTCAGTGGTTTCTAAGCAACAGCTTCATCCACGGTGGACGGATTATATGAGCATCACCCCCCCCCCTGTTTAATAGAGTAAGGTTGCATTCCAATCCAAGTAAGACTGCACCTGTCTGTCACAACCATTCTCCGGGAGCTTCAACTAAAACTTCATTCACCCTTCAGAGAGCCGTCCTCCCCACGTGACCTCATTTTCAAGGTTCAGAATTTAAACAAACTGTTCACAAACCGAGCGCTGTCTCCTGAGTTTACTCTGCATGTGGGTCAAGATGCTTCCTCACCCCGTGTCAGAAACTCAACTAAATGTGTTTCTGTTGTGTTTTTGGGTGGGTTCACAAATGTTTGTAGAAACAGTCTGCATGCCTAGGTGCTTGATCTTGTACACCTGTGGCCAGGCCAAGTAATTAGGACACCTGATTCTGATCATTTGGATAGGTGAGCAAATACTTTTGGTGATATAGTGTATGTGATGTCTCATCATCGGTGTTTACATTTCTGTGTGATGTCTTGTCGTAGGTGTTTACTTTTCTGTGGGATGTCTTTTTGTAGGTGTTCACATTTCTGTGTGATGTCTCGTCATAGGTGTTTGCTTTTCATTGTGATCTCATCAAAAGTGTTAACATTTCCATGCAATTATTTTTTTAAGTGTTTACATTTCCTTATAATTGCATTATTTTAACTGCTGATGTCTGGGTGGTTGAAGCCAGATAATCAGGTGAAACTACAGGTGTGTTTACCTGCTATTGTTTAATTCTATGTTAATTTACCATTTACTGCTTTTTCACGCAGATACCTTTTATGATTGTTCTGTGTCATACTTCTTGTTTTCTTCATTCAACTGGACTTTTGCAGCAGCTTTAAATGCCCCCCCCCCCCCCTTTGTAACAAGTGTCCACCAGAGGCCTGCTCAATAATCTGTCCACATCCTTCTGATCCAGTGGTGTCCCAGCTCCAACACACCTAAATGCAACGAGCTGCTCATGGGCAGGATTCAGCAGAGCTTCATGGGGATTCTGACGAGATTCAGGTGCGTCAGAGCAGGAACACACTGAGAACGTGGAGGACTGCAGCCCGACAGGACCAGGAGTCCTCCAATCCATCCTGTTCTGTCAACCATCAGCAAGAGTCTCTGCTGTGTTTATCCATGTCTCACTATATTGCACACATTCAACACAAAAAAACCCCACCAACAAACCCTGATCCCTCAAAGTGATTACAACCCTTTGCCCATATAATGTACATCCAGAGCATCTATTGACACACGGGACTCCATGGCGAGGAAAATGTGTGACAAAGTGATCGACTAGAGCCGAGTTATTTGGAGCGGCCGACTAACTCTTGTACAGTGGACTTGGAACACACACACGGACCAGTGACAGTTTTAAAAACTACACGAGAGCGATAAGTTTAGCAGAAATTTACAGCACGGATCAAAGCGAACGACTCCTTTCGTTCAGGCCAAAGTGTCGAAGTCTCATTCACAACCTGGACCAAAGTGTTGAAGGGAGAGTATGGGCAAGAGACAGTCACCACGGGGTGACGAGGAGAGGCGGCGTAACAGCGGGAACCGGGTGAGCCAACAGACCATCAGTCGCTGATCATCAAACTCCCTTGGTCACTACAGCGACCAAGAAGTTCGGTTCTCTTTGCAAAATTTCACCCCCTCATCTTGCATTCTCAAACCACAACGCAGGGGCGGAGAAAGAGAGACATGCCTCTGTTTAAGCTAGCAAACAGGAAGTATGCTGTAATGTGCAGTATTTCTAAGGCATGTCACTCGTATCATGATCGTGCGACACATGTGCGTCTTACTGGAATCAAGGAATAAAGGCCCTGTGACAATCATGTGTGTTTCTGTTTTTTTTTGCAAGAGCCACAGAATTTGTGGCCCATAGCAGCATGAACAGAGGTTGTGATTGAGGCGTCAGGTTATTCGTATCGACAGACAATTGAACGTGGAGCCCTGCCTCTTTTTTCTGGGCATCCACCACGTGGGACTTTTCCATGTTGGATGGGACAGAAGGCCAGGTTCCTTCTGTAAGCTCGGGTGCGATTGCCTTAAATGCAACATAGAAATGTATCACACACACACACACTTTGCCTGCTCTAAGCTTATCAAAATGACATTTGTACAAGAAAACCACTATGAGACATTTTGGAGCGAAGCTTGGGAATGAGTGTGTTGTTGTGTTGGGAAGATCGGAGGCCCCTCAATTGGGGTCCATGTGTCCACAAGAGTCTGGAACCAAAGTCGTCACTGACTGGGAAAAAAAAAAAAAAAAAAAAAGACAGTGAGAATGTCCACTGTAATTGTCCAAAAGCACATGAGAATTTTGTTCCCTTGAATTAATTGCCAGTAACTTTGGGGTTTTGGGTTATGAAATCAGAATACACCTTGTGTAGAAACACAATCAACACAGCAAAGACACACACAAAGCTCGCGTTTAGCAAAAAAGAGCAGAAAATCTCTAGTTTTTGAACGGAGCATGAGCATTAGGCCCAATTCCAATTCCCTCCCGTAACCCTCAATCTTAACCCTCAATCTCAACCCTCACTCTCATCCCTCAATCTTAACCCAAAAGCAAGTGTTGAAGGAATAGTACACCCAAAGAATGATGTACCTTCATTTTCTACTCACCCCCATGCTGAACAACACTCTGAAGCACTT
>JAUESF010072672.1:0-13521 GCA_032274765.1 Malacoctenus tetranemus | reverse complement strand
CGCACGCACGCACGCACGCACGCACGCACGCACGCACGCACGCACGCACGCACGCACGCACGCACGCACGCACAGACACACACACGTTGATGATTGCATCAATTCATTTTGATCTTTTTCTCTGTTAAACATGACATTTTGGATCAACGTAGACAATGTTGTCTAATATATTTTCACTCTAAATCACAGCTTTTGTCACCAGACAGCGGCTATGAATATGTTGCAATAGAAAACAAAGGTAAGCAAAGCAAAATCAGGCAACTTTCTGTTGACAAAAAAAGTTTCAACCAAAGCTTCGATGCAGAAATAGATGTGGTGATAAAACTAAAACACAAGACAAGTTCACACAAAAGGTCAAAACCAAGCCGTTTGCCTAATATGTAAGACAACCGATCCTTCATCTCCTTAAACATGTGCTGTGAAATGAACTTGCAAGCTGCTGCAGGATCCAAGGCGCTTTTTCAGTGATTGTACAGTACTGCCGCGGTTCTCGGTAATAAGGGGCCATTGGCTTCCATGACCATGCCCGCTGTCTTCGCCTTCATTATGTTTCGAAATTACAAAAATGAAGGAGCTGTGTCGTCGTGGACTCTGTCCTGCTGTGGCTCTGACTAAACAATGCGCGGCCAACTCTATTTGGAAAGATTCGTATTTTCAATTGCACAAGCGGATATTTCCCTCAAGAACACCTCGGCTAAATTCTCTCTGACCTCAATCAGATCATTACCCCGAGGAGAGGCTTACTAAAAAGCACTCTGGGTGTGTACGTGTGTGCATGTATGCATCTCTCTCTCTCTCTCTCTCTCTCTCTCTCTCTCTCTCTCTCTCTCTCTCTCTCTCTCTCTCTCTCTCACTGTGTTTTCCAGCAATCACAGTCTTTTTTTTTTGTTCTTTGACTTTTTGAGCCCGTGGCCAGATGGCGTCCTCTCTGAAAGCCCGTGGCACCCTCTCCCTCTCTCTCTTTCTCTCTTTTCCATTGTGAGGCAAACAAGCAGAGAGACAACAGGCCTACTGTTCTATCCACTATCTCTCCCCATGCTCGCTGTAGCCTCAAACTGTCAGCGCAAAAATACCTACAACATGTCTGCCGAGAGACCTAATTCTCACATTGCTCTCCCTGGAGAACAAGGGGCGAGAGAGGGAGAGAGAGAGAGAGAGAGAGAGAAGGATAGGGGAGAGAGAACCAGTTGCTGCCTCAATGAGTTTCTGGGAGTAAATTACAATGGCAAAACGAGAAAGTGAATGATGGAGAGGGATCTGTGAGATCGGGAAAAAGTGGGTTCTTTTTGCTCATCCGTCCCCTGAAAGAAAGAGAGAGAGAGAGACAGAGGGAGCTTGGGAGGAGAATTATGTTAAAATTTCACCTTGTCAGCATAAAAGAGGACCACCTCATCAGTGTGGGATTCTAAGTTAGCTTTAGTTCATGAAAAGAAAGCACAGAAAAGAGAGACAATGTGAAGAGAGATGGGGAATAAAAAAAAAAAAGCCTTCCGCGAGCCTCCTGGGAACTTGTATTGGAATTCATGAGAGCTACCATTTGGACTTTATCTTTTAACTTGCCTTTCTTCTTTCATTCATTTATTTTTTATTCTTTTTTTTTCCATTAGCCTTGAACACTATCCTCCTCCTGGAGCTCTGCTCCTCAGACAGAAGTCAGGGGCGAGACATTGCCCAAAACACTAACTCCATTGTTCAAAGTTACAAGCCCTGAAGACAGAACGGTCAAAGTTATTTCATCTGTGACGCGCGTGGAGATTTCCCCCATGAATGAACACCCAAACAGTCATTAGAGGACATTGATGGACATCAAATTTATCCCCTTCTTAACCTAATAGGGTTGTGGAGAGCCGGAGTGTTTTTCAGCATCAAGGTCTCATGTGTGTGTGTGCGTGTGCGTGTGTGTGTTATTCTAATATGAAGGTTTTTTATGGAGTAAGATCGCTGTCAAAAAGATGTATCCACGATTCCAACCATTCGTGCTTGTAAGGTTCAACACTTGTGCACAAAATTCTGCTGTCACACACAAATTGTTCGGGTTATGAATGTGTTTCCATGTGAATCTAAAAGCTGTGAGCGCAAACGTTTGTGAATACAACTCTCGTTTCTACAGCGAAGAAGTCTCCGCTGCGACCACAAATTCAAGTTTGTGGGTGTGAGTCGAACGGCAGCGCAATGACATCACGTAGTTCACAGGCAAGGTCACAGGGAGAAACAATCGCACCCCGATTGCTTGAAACGTGCCTGCGCCAAAGTCGTCGATGACTGAACACAGTGCACCGATGGACAACGGCAGCGGCAGAGATGATGGAACAACAAACAGCCGGGGTGTTTATTTGTTTCAATCATGAACAGACCGAGGACATTAAGGGGAAACAAGTAAATCGCACACCACTCCTGAGATGAACACATAGGATGTAGCTTATTCGCTTAAGCTTTAACCAAAACAGATACGTCACACATAGCTATATAAAACTCAACTTTGATGGTGGAAAGTCATCAGCTCATCTTAGGACACATACATGGAGTGATAAACAACGGTGAGCTGAACAGGGGAACAGGAAAGTGAAAATTGTCCAGCAAACTGCCGCAGTATCACTGTGACTAAATGGCAGCTCTCCGACAACTGGGTTACATTCAGGAACCTCGTCGCTCCTGCCCCTTGATGGCCAAAGTGCCCTTTTGTTTCTGTCATGCTTTCTTCTTCTTCTTCTTTCTTACGAGTTGCTGCGATTCAACCAGTCAAATCATAAGGTCAGATTCTCTTTGGAGTTTCCAATTTGTGCTTCAAGTGCCCTTTATTAACTTTGAGCACCTGCCCCTCCGAAGGTCTCTGCACGGCCCTGCTTACGAGTACGAATGGTTCGAATCGTGGATGCATCTTTTTGGCAGCGTTCTTACTCCACTGTTTTTTTCCTCACATTTCCTTGCACAGTCAAAGCGCCTTGGCCCGCAGTAAAGTTTGTGTCTCAAGAACTGCCAGTAGGTGTGTAATGTGTATTTTATTGTGTGTTTTTCTGTGTTCCTCTGTCCACCTGTCCACCATGTCCCTTGGATTGTCTTTAGTGTGAATTGAACTTAAGCCGAGTAGAATTGTGTACATCATGGGTGTCGGACTCCATTCCTTTGGAGGGCTCCCTTCCGTCCTCAGACTTACAGACATCTTGCTCAAACACGCCAGGATGCAACGATGACTGGAAGGCTTTTCCATGCTGTCAGTGCGATGACTCCGGTGGACCCCTGCACAGCTCTACATCGAACTGGTCTCAGCCCCAAAAATTTACAGTTATGTGTATCATGTGATCAAAATAGGAATCAGTAATTCACGTTTTCACTCTATGTGGAGACAAGCTTGTATGTATTTATACAAGGTGTTCAGAGAGAGTGGATGTCAGAGAGAAAATGTTCAGTCCTAACATTACTTATCATTTTCCTCCACATGACTGCCTCGCAGCAATGTTCCCCCCCACCCACAGCCTCCATCCGACATCCCTTTTTTTTTTTGGACAGAGAGAATGAACCAATAACCAGAAGAAGTGGGTCATCTCTCTGACATCTCTGTGACAAGATTAGTTCTGGGTTTTGGCCAGTTTTCATCAGACTGACTGAGATAGAGAGACAGCACCGATTGGAGACGTAAGCTCCCGGCAGTGAAAGGTAATCACAAACCAAAGGTATGCATTGGGTCCCATTTGAAATCGGTGACAGCTAACAGCTGGAACAGATACATGTGTCTGACACTGGCACCTGGAACCCCTCAAGCGTAAGCTGGTTCAGAATAAACGGCACCTATTTGTTGTACTATCCTGGTCTCGCTGGATTTCTCCAAAGAAACTACTGTCCCAAATTCTTACCATTCACACTGATTTGTCCGTCTGTATGTTTTTAATAGTTCACACTCATAAAGCCTTAAACACTGCTGCCATGAACTCTTGTCACATTCAGTGAACTTCTGAATGACGACACAAGGACCATTGATTTTTTTGGATCGTCAATGAAGAATTGCTACTGAATGAGAAATGTAAGACCATTGGAGGGCTTTTGATGAGGTTTAGCTAGATCATGAGTTATTCACTGAACACATTGTACACGATGGAGATACATTACAAAATAACAAATTCAATTCTTCTTCCTGTGACGCCCCCCACCTGATGCTTGGTGCTTGGGGACGGGCCAGCTCTGTGCGCTATACTCTCGGTCATGGTGTTGGCCTCGAGGCTGAAACCATTTGTTGCTAACAAGATGTGTTGAATCACAGGATGCATCTAAGGTTAAATATCAGAGAAGGATGCACCAACGAAGGCAGCCGTGGACGTGCTCAAAAACGCCGGAAGATGCCTGTTGCGGGGGTGTGGGGGGGGTGGGAACGTAACCCCGTGACAAGCAAGGGTTAGCTGTACTTGGCTGTCCTGTTCTGGAAAGCTATGGACCCCCAGTGTAGGAGGAGATGCGTTCAGATGCGGGGTGGGGGGGGGGGGGGGGGGGGGGGGGGCTGCTCCCACGTTTGACTAGCGGCTCAGGTGTCGTGAGACTGGAGAGCCGTCAGCACCGCTTCCCTCAACGATTGCACTCACAGCAGAGTTTTGGGTTTTTGCTTGAAGATGCTGCCGCTTGGCTCTTCAGTCTCCGGGGCTACTAAGGTAAGCTAGCGCTACCGGTGAAGAGTCTTGGCTGGCTGAGTGGTCCTCGTCGTTGAAGCCGACGTCACAGAACGGGAGAAATTCCCTATGTTTAGGTCGATACTTTAAATCGTCTGCGTTTCTGATGTTCTTCTTTAATTGACGCTTCTCGCTGCTGCTTCGCTTCTCCCTGTCTGACGTTGTCTTAACTTCAGGCCCTCTCTTCATTGGTCAGTCCGCTCCAATCTATGCTGCCAGTTCACAAGTGCATGACGTTACGTAGAGCACAACGCATAGAATTGGACTGAATAGATTTGCGTTTATGGGTCGGCCACATTGTCACTGATACCCAATCTGGAATTTTTTCCAATATTGGGACTGATGCAGATATTGATATTGGATCGGTGCATCTCTAATCCAGACAGCAGTGAATAAGAATGTTCAGAGGGCTCAGCTGTGACTTTGAATGACAGCAACACTTGAGGTTAACCTATGCTTGTTTGTCATTTTCCACAACTTTGTGGTGAATATATACATGAATTAAAGCTGGAAAATACCACAAGTTGTTTTAACGCTTCCACGTTGCCAAGTTCATGCCGGCAGTCATCACCGATGTTCCGTCATCTGCTTGTGGAGTTTCTCGTCCCTGCTTTGTTTAAAAAATGTTCGCTGTGTCAAGTGGAACTGTGAAAGGCGGATGTCAGTGTCTTCTGTTTTGCTATTCCTGCTGTAGCCCCCCTCCCCCTAATGTGCTTTTCCCTGCATCGCTGCATTTCACTGGGAGAATTCACCCGCACACGGAGGACGCGGGGTCAGCTCACTGACCTCCATGTGGCAAGAGTCACTCTCTCTGGGCTTTGGCCAGCTTTTGATGTTTGACCAAGATAAATAGGCTTTACTGAAAGAGAAAGCAATGAGCAGCGGCAGTCTACCACAACCGCTGGCACCAAGTGAAAAAGCGACACAGAGAACTCTGAAGACCCTTTTTATGCATTTTTTAAATCATAATTTTAAACAAATGTAATCTGCATGGTGTTTTTTTTTCACATAAAGCAATATGTGTTGGCATGGTGTGGCAGCTGCAGTTTTAGGAGTTATAAAATGGTGGGACACAGCCAACTTGGAGATCATAACCATCACAGAACAGGTGCTTTGTCCCTTCCAGTCATTAAAAACCTGCAGCTCCACCACACCTGATACTATTCTGTTGGAAGATTCACGGCCAGGTGTGGGGCAGAGGCCATAAAGCTCAGATGTGCCTCTGGCCTTTACCGCCGCCGGGCTGTTCCACCATCTGGCCAAAGGTGGCCTGAGTTTAAAGGGGGAGGGGAGGGGGGGGGGCGATCGTGTGCAATCCTCCACTCATTCGCCACTGGTGTTTCAGTGGCATTGTTTCCACTTTGGGGTGAGCGGCAGGCGGGGGAAACAATGATCACACATCTGCACTGGTGGGAACAGCCAGGAACACTCAGTTCAGTCGTCAGAGTCAAGTGATGGGACTTGCCTCTCAGTGAGCTGGCCGTCTCCAGGCCACATTTGGCCTCAGAGCGGCAATTATATAGGTGGTCAGACAAAAGGGTCCGTCAGTGTGTGTGGAGATGCCGAGACGGGGTGGGTGCGACTGTGGTGTCCTTCAAGAGAGGGGAAACCTCTGTATGATATAGCTCAATCAAACCTGTCCTGTCAGTTTAAGCATGATACTCATGACTTTATACTCGAACTGATCAAAAGGTCACGTTTCTTTATTCAAGAGGTTTAAAACACGGCAAATCAAAGACATCAGCAGGAGTTCGGCGCTTTGTTATGATGCCTGCACTGCCACTCTTATTGCATATCAAATTATAAAGCGTGGTACGTCTGCACGCTAAAGAGATTAAGCTCTTAAAGTGACATACAAGGGCAGATGTATGTTAGGGTTTATAATACTATAAATGAAATCCATGTGTGCATATATCTGCCAGTGTTTTTTTTATTTTTATGACATCACCTTTAATCCAATGAAGCCAAAGCTGTGTGCTGCTTTTTTTTCTGCTCGACATTTGAAATACACTTAAGAAATATACACCCACGAGTCTCGATATTTGTTACACTTTGCCAGAAGCAGGATGGAGCTTTTCAAGCAGTCAGGGGAGGCTGCCTTCATTTTTTTGTTTATTTTTTGGTCACACAGTATTTTTGAATTTTTGGTTGCCTCTCTGTCATCTCTGACTAGTCAGGCTAGTCTCCTCTGGCCT
Source organism: Malacoctenus tetranemus (assembly GCA_032274765.1). Lineage (NCBI taxonomy): Eukaryota > Metazoa > Chordata > Actinopteri > Blenniiformes > Labrisomidae > Malacoctenus > Malacoctenus tetranemus. The sequence continues at coordinate 6,671 of JAUESF010072672.1, read as the reverse complement.
CAACATGACATATTTGCTCGAGAATTGCCACTCGCTGGATTGCCCCCCCCCCCGACACACACACCTTGGGACCATTTCGTGGTTGTCTAAAAAACCTTCAGACATCAGCAATCATTTAAAAAGAAAAAAATCAAACCTGTCCTCTTCATACATGGACAGAAGCTTTCCGTTGTCCAAGTGGGTCACATTGACCCACGTCACCTGTCCGCATTCCTCCGGGGGGGAGGGGGTCCAAACTGACCCAAACCTGGCTCACCCTCATCCGCCCCCCAACCCCCAAGTGGGGGTCGGATAGACCCACGCTCCGTTGGACTCAAGCGGCCGTCCAACCAGCCGCGTTCCCGAGTGGGTCCCACAGACCCACGCTGCGTCGGAGTCAAGCGACCAAACACCCGAGTTCCCCATTGGGTCCGATAGACCCACGCTCCCGGGTCATTTTGAAGTGTTTGAATATGTCCTTCCCTTGAGATCATTCACACAGGCTTGTGCAGGGATAAAACGAGTGATGTTTAAGTTTTATTTATTTACTATTATTTATCTATTTACTTCAGATGTACTCAATATCCAACTAATTTCCACAGTTTATGGGTCTCAACATTAAACTGAAAGTGGAAAGCACGCTATGAATTTTTTGAAAGAAAAAAAAAAATCTGTGGGTTAATGTTGCAATCAATATTTGTTGGACAGCCAGTGAATCATCAGAAATATTGATGCAGTTCAATGCTTTTCAGTCCTGGAAGTATTGCACTTTACGCTCAAACTGTGCTTTTGATGCTTTGTATAGTGTAGATATTCAAAACATTTGACTACCAAAGGGCACATCTGAAGAATGAATAGATGGAAACATCTTTCTGTTCCATTGAGTTGAATCAGACTGGAGTTGAAAACAGGGCTACAGACACTTGTGCGTTAGATTGACATCACTCTGCGCAACACTGGCTGCTGGCAAAAGAGTACAATCTCTCATCTGAAAGCATAGAAGGATCCCGCAGCCGCTTAGAAGGTGGCACCAGGTTGGGCCATGCCAGGAGGTACAACTCCAATGCCAAGTCCTGTTTAGCGACATGGTGAGTGAATATCAATTGTGACACTGTCGCTATCTCTTTTTTTTCTTTTACATCAGTACGACTTCAAAGCTTATGGTTTTCACAGCGTTCCTATCATGTCTTTGATTTGTGTTGATTTGCCTGACCATGCACTGTATTTGAGCCTTGTTGGTATTAAAAAAAGAAACATTAACTATTGACAAAAAAACAGGGTTTCAGTTAGTATATAAAGAAGAGTCTCATCTATCAATGGTGGCAACATCAGCACAATATTTTCTTTGTTACATCCTTTTGTTTTTAGCCAATTTGGTGTGGACATAGATTCCAGTTTTGTTGTCTGAGCAAACATCTTCACGTCAGTCGTTAAAGATCCAGCTATAAATGACAACATCAGCGGAGACCGTGTTTTGTTTCGCTGCTTCAGTTGTAGGGTCTTTGTTTGACCGGCGGGCACAGCCAAGCGCTGCCACAGCTCACTGGGAGTCCATCACTAATGCTATTATTACTACCACCTGTACTTTTCCCTCCAGGATGTGCCACCATGTCTGCAAGTTATTCCCATAGAAGCTGTGTTATCCTATTTGCTTTTTCAGGTTTCTGATCTGTCACACCATTTATGAGAAAAATGAAAAAACTACAAGCATGACCTCAGGCCAACTTCAGATCGAGTCACATGTTGTGAAATACACCATAGGACAGGGGTGTCACACTTGTCTTAGTTCAGGGGTCACATGCAGCTGAAATCAATCGTAAGTGGGCCGGAGCAGTAATATCATGTTGGGTTTAACTTTCACTGATCACGAGAAGTTTACTTTATTTAAGCAAAGTTTCACTAATCCTTTTGTCGATTTTTCTGCCATCTGCTGGTCAGTTTTATGAATCATCTTCAACTTTCCCATAACCATCTTGTGGGCCTGGTCGTGGGTCGGGTTTGGCCCATGGGCCGCATGTTAGAATCGGCTGCTGTATGGCCTTCTTGAACAGAACAAGGCGAAAACTATCAGTCGCAATTTGATATCAGCCACCTGAAAACAGCAATGAGGATATAATATTCTCTGATATATGTATTTATGTTGTGGTAGCGGACTGTCATTTTTCTTTATAGCCGTCATATAATGGAGGTCAGCTCAAGCTTATAGGAAGGTCTCAAGCATCAAATCATTGCGAAGCGAGCAACATTTGTCATGGATCAGACATCGTGTACTTCAGATTCTGTTCAGGAGTTCACCACAGACACTGGTTCACAATTCATACAGGGTGTATTTTGAAGTTATCAATGCTTTCAATCAACACACCGAGAACCTCTGCGAATTTGGCCTGGGGAATCTACTGTGTCCATTCTGCTCCCAGTATGTATTATCCTTTGCACAGTCATGAGTGCCAGTAATTGCTTTTCCATTCTAAGCACTCTTCCAGCTCCTGCACTCCCGAGCACAGGGCTAAAAACCCAATCTCCAGGGACCGCCAAAATAAATGACAATTTGAGCCCCTGCATTTTGCCAGCACTTTGCCAGGAGATTGGGTGGATTATGGTGTTCTTTCTGAATTGCAGCAGGTTAATTTGAAACACATACACATACATGGACAGAAATGTGGGAAAACCGACGTTCTGACTGGGGCCACCATAAATCCTTACAGCCAGGCCAGGTGGATGCTATTTGGATAGTTTGGCAGATGAATAACTGGATTGTAGAAAGGACCGTTTGCTCTACGAAAGTGCACTGTCATGTACTCAGTTTGAGTGTGTAGTGCACTACAGTATGGCAAGTTCCATTTCCTGCAGTTTTTCAATGTCCACAATCAACTATTGTTGAGTGTGGTCAAATTGAGACGATAAAACAAGTGAGAAACAAAATGTTAATGATTCAGCACTCAAATGTTTATTATTTTTTTTTATTATTCATTACTTATCTATTTATACATGCATCATCCTGATTTTAAGAATCAGGAACTTATATTTTTGGAAGTAAAATAGAGGACATCAGCACTTTTCTCTTTCCATAATTGCCCCCATTAGGTCAGTTGATCTCACCTTCTATCTTGTATCTTCTTTAAAGAAACCTTTTTTTATGTTCTCATGAGCATCTCTGATTTTGTAGTCCCAGTGACATGCATGTACAGGAACACAACACAGCAACACATGCGTCGACGGTGTCCCCCCCCCCAATACATTAGCTTCACAATCAAATTACTTTCACACTTCAGCAGTCACACCAGTTTCCCTTTTTTTTGTTTTTGAAACTTTGTAGTTTTACACAGGTTGAATTGAACAGAAATCAAGTAAAACAAAGCAACACCAACTGACAAGCTTATACAGTCATTCCAACATACACATTTTGTTTACTGGATGGTTTACTGGTTTTGGTTTACTGGATGGATCTCATTATAACACAATGATCTTTAAGGTGATTGGGAGTGTCTTACATGGCCCATGGGCTAAATCCAGCCCGTCAGAGGGTCAAATCTGGCCCACAGTGTCATTCTAAAACAGTTTAAAAATGACAACAAACTCCTGCTAGTCACTTCTAAAGTAACGATTTTACCATATTCGCCAGAGTGGGAGCCATCAAACAACCTCAAATAAAAAACGTATTAAAGCTAGCTCCTTTACCAATTGCAGTAAGTTTAAATGTTGATGCATGTGACAATTTCACAACATAATTGTGGCGATTTGTTCTTAAAGAAAAGTCAAACCTGTTGTTGTCTATTACAGGTGCACATAGTGTGATGTTTCTGGCCTGACTGCATGTGGTCCCTGAATCAAGTTTTCCACCCCTGTTCTGGACCTTCCAACTCCCACACAGTGAACTGCTGCACAGTGTGGCTGGTTCCCAGTACACTGATAAGAGTTGCACCCCAGGGAAACTGCAGCAAATGCACCAATCACCTGTAAACTTTGTCACCCACCTGTTTGCCACAATGATCCATTCACACAGCACATAAACATACAGGATGATGCAGAACATGCAGCCAGCGAACGGAACATATCAGATGGTGACAGTGCAAGTGCATCACGAAAGGACAGTAGGTTCTTTCCATACTGAGGATCCCTGAAGGAATTATTGCAACCAACAAACTGATCTTTTTGAAATAGACCATTTAGTTCTGGTTGAATTAGCAACCAAGCTCCTGTACATCACTTACAGTTCTCCAAACATTGTGTGTCCTTGTAATGAGGCTTCCTTCTCCACTGTAAGCAACACTGGATGTTGTTTTGGCAATTAGACATCAATGAAAATGAGATTCTCTTGATGAGAACTACTCGGAGAGGTATATTAGAAAAATCCTTGGCAACATGTAGAATCACATATACATACATGCTCAGACACAAAACCACACCGAGACTAAAATAGCAAGAACAGTGTGACTCATGCAGTTATATGAGAGTCTTGTGTGGGTGTCATCTTATATTTGCAGAAAGAGTTATTTGGACAAAAGCTGGATGGAATACACTTATAAACACAAGTATGCACAATGCGTTTTGACAGCAGGAATAAGGATAAATTGCACACTAATTAAATGCTTTAGGTTTAATAATTGACTGTCAAACTCGACTTTGTTTATGAGATATGCTCTAACACTAACGTAGTCAAGAAACATTTGATCATGAGAGAGGAAAATATGATTTGGTTATGGATCCTAAATAGATGATAATGCAATCCATGCCGCCAGAACAATTAAGTGCTATGATGACACTTTTGAGTCTGTATTTTGGCATTTTGTTCATCTGTGCTTCTTTCTCAATACTTTTCAAGAAGGTTTTATATGGAGGAGTACATGCATGCCTTTGGGGAAAAAAAGAGTATTCTGTCTCCTGTGTGGTTTTCTCACCAAGCATGCAGCACTAATTGTGAAAGCAGAATCACTCGAGTTTACTAGGCAGGCATAAGCTGCTTTGGCTAGCAGTCAGATGTACACCCCCACTCCCAGAGCTGGGCAGGTCTAAGTGCTGGCCGCTGACAGCCGCCCACACAATGCATCGGCTCTCTCCCCAAGGCTGGGCGCGCCAATTTGTCCGTCAGTGTGAATGACCGCAAAGAGGCTCGCGTACAAACAGACCGTCAGCTAAAGCGGGGCCGTGTAATTAGCAGCGCCTGTGATTACCTGGGCAACATTTCCTTATATAACGAAGACTTTTAAGTTGGCATTGCATAACAAAGTCCCACCCTGTGAAACATCCAAAGGTACCACTACGTGTATCAAAACAAGGCTTGGATATGTTCACCAACATAAATTATTGATGTCGTGTGTAATGTGACTTCTCTTAGACTTTATTTTGGGAAGGAAAGCAGAGTTTGTCTATCTACTACATTCAGACAGTTTAGTAAATTGAACTGGCTTATGTCAGCAACTAAATAAGAACTGAACATTTCACAAAACATGTGCTTCCTCTCTGGCTTGTCAGAGCTTTCTATAGTTGGTGTTGATCATTGGTAACCAGCATTTTCAGGGGCTTATGGTTCACAATCAACATAAATTGTTTAAACTGTGAAAATTAAACTCAACATGACGTTTAACGCCAACTGCTGTCTTGTCCATGCAGTTGTGCAATAAATATGACACATTGTACAAAAAGTAGGGACATTTCTTTGCAAGATGATTATCTTTCGTTTTTCTATTTCTGCCATTGTTAGAAAGCCTGTTTATGGACCATGCATTTGTGGGATGAACAGCAGAGCTGTGTATATGAGATGGGCTGATGAAAAATCGTTAATCTGCCAAGTCCCCTTTTGCTAATGCCAAACAGTTCATTCTGCCTTTGTTATTGACATTGTTGGAAGACTGCATACGAGCTGGATGCCAAAGAAGAGTCCACTCTGCAAGTTCCCAAATCTCTGACAGGACCCATTTATAATTCAGTGCAATCTCATTACTCCTGTCAGAACAGAAAAAATGACTTTATGTGAGTGAGCATATATGTATATGCTGGAGAAGGAGAGAGAGAGAGAGACATCACTGATATGTCACTGAGGCCAAACATTTGAAAATCAAAGTCTTTATGGCACACCAGTCAACCTGGCCATAAGGACTCACAGGAAGTAATCCAGGGTGGAGTGAGCCTCTGAGAGGAGTGAGAGATAGAACAAGAGACTTGGAAATGGGTCACAACTCCTCAAACCACACAAATGATCTGTTGAGCCAGCAAAGTTACATTGACTGAGTGGCATGAATCAAGTGGCAATGCAGTTTTTGCAGAGCAAACGGTCCGTTCAGTCATCAATCCAGTCATCAGTCCAGTGGGACTGACACCACACTGTTAAAAATAACTGTGAAATACACAGCAATTTAGTGTGTTTCTGTAAAGTAGATTATTGTGAATGTTTCTTAAGTAAAACACTGTAAAATAAGCAGTAATTCGCATAATACTGTATAAATCACAGTATAAATGTAGTACTGTATAAATTTACAGCAGATCAAGTCCTGCTGTAGTAAGTCACAAGAATAGTATCACTACTGAAAAAACCAACGCAACAAGTACAGTAGTGTGAAATTCACAACAGCATTATGTGTCATGCCCGCTGGTGGTCGAGCCAGGTAGTACAAGCTGTTCCCTCCCTATCTCTCTCCATTCTGGTGGGCGTGATCAGGAGCAGCAGCAGAGGAGGACGGGCAGGTGGTTCCCAT
>JAUESF010072614.1:0-13523 GCA_032274765.1 Malacoctenus tetranemus | reverse complement strand
TGTGTGTGTGTGTGTGTGTGTGTGTGTGTGTGTGTGTGTGTGTGTGTGTGTATGTGTGTGTGTGTGTGTGTGTGTGTATATTGACCAGACTACAAGCTGCTTGGCATCCTGAAGAGGCAGTTTCCCAAAGTCCCCCTGCTGGGCCTCACCGCCACGGCAACCAACAGCGTCCTCCAGGACTGTGGCAAAATCCTGTGTGTCCCTCAGCCAATCACGCTCACTTCCTCCTTCAATCGAACCAATCTGTACTACGAGGTAACTATGACAACACACCTCCCCCAACAAGCTATCGTGCACCTGCTTTGTCCTGTAAAGAAACACTGTCTGTGTGTGTCTGTGTGTGCTGCAAACAGAAAGCACACAACTGGCTGCCCTCCAGACACCACCCTGCGAGCTTGTTTTCAGGTTGTGCGTTTCAGTGTGGCAATCTGTTTTAGCCTTTTGGGGAAAAAAGCATTGTATTTACTTTGTACAATTCTGTATTTGAATTTGTAATTTATGTAAAAAATGGTATCAAAGTCCAACTGTTCAGGACAGTTTAGAGATGCATAAAAGTCACATTATTGGTTATGGAGAAAGAAGGCAAAAATCTTCACGCAAAGTTTCAGTGCTGTCTTATTTTGTAGGACAAGTGAAAAATGACAGATTTCCACACAGTCAATAATACTGGTTTGTGCCCAAGGTTTTGACAGTTTATAATCTACACACACAGGTGCTTGATGCTTGAAGATAGATCTAAAGAATACTACCCAGAGCCCCAAATACCTTTTTTCCTCACTTACTGCATCATGTTCCCTCAGGTTCAATTCAAAACCGACAACTCGGTAAATGAAATCAGCTGTTTGATCGCAAACAGATACAAGGATCAGTCAGGTACTGCGGCGCCATGGGTTTTTTTTGGAGTCACTCTTGTTGCAGAGAAGTTTGCTCGCTCACTGCCATGTGTCCTCCACAGGGATCGTGTACGTGTTCTCTCAGAAAGATGCAGAGATGCTGTCCTCTGAACTCCAGAAGAGGAACATCAAGGCATATCCTTACCACGCCAGCATGAACCCCGAAGACAAGTCTCGTGTTCACAGCAAGTGGACCTCCAGCAAAATCCAGGTGCATGGCTGATGTTGGTTGGGTGGTGTCCAGGAGATGGTTGGATTCTTTCCTGACTCTTCCTGAAGGGGAAAAAATTCTCTGTCCTTCAGACTTTGTGTGGTTCAACACAGAGTTCCTGTTTGTTCTGATGGGAATCTGACCTTTACAAGCTTGATTACGGTAACCTCATACAAATGTCTCATTGTTCCGGAGCCAATCAAAAATGATGCAGTTTTGGGCATTGTTGGATTTTCTGATGAACGGTGTGCAACAGAAGAATGACGGACATATCAGTCAGCCGGTACAGAAAACAGACTTTGCTGCTCATTAACTAAATGACCTTTACTTGTGTGCAGCTGGCTTGTAAAGGTTACCAACCTGAACTCCACCACTTTTCCATTAGCACCTACTCAGCTTTGCGACTGACTCTACTCTTTCAGAGAGGTTCTATCATGTCCAGTGTCTGTAAACAGATACTTTTGAAGGATCTGTTTGGCCACGGTTTCACTGGGAGTCACATGCAAGTTTGAGTTGCAACGCTATGGCAACTTCACACATACTGAGGTGTGATGCAACAGTGGTCAGAAAATGACCTGGCCCGAATAGAGTGAAACTGAATTTGGAACTAATAAATAAAGTGCCACGTGAGCCAGCCAGATTCCTGTGAGTTGAGGTGACACACACATCTACGCTGTTACTGTTTGAACAGGAACCCATTCACAAAGCATCTGTGAAATGAATCTGTAGAACTGTAGAACAAAGATTTTGTGCAATGTTTATGTCTGCACACATGAAAAGTTTTTGGAGTTCCTATGATTGGAAGTATGGATACATCAGAAGAGCAAGTTGGATCAGATTGTTTTGCTCTCATATTTTGTTGCTTTTTGAACAACTACGCTTTGTCTTGCACGTTAAAAGGCCTTGCAGGTTGAATGGGCAATTATCTAGTGTACTACAATATCTGGCTTTGTTGTCCTGCAGGTGGTCGTTGCCACAGTGGCGTTCGGCATGGGCATCGACAAGCCTGATGTCAGGTTCGTCATCCACCACACCATCAGCAAGTCCATCGAAAATTACTACCAGGAGAGTGGGCGGGCAGGTACGCACCCTCTCATCCCTGTGAACACGCAGCACTGGAGTGAATGAGAAGCTACTCTAGTGCTGACGGCAGTTTGTGCGGTGTCTGCAGGGCGCGATGATAAGACGGCGGACTGCATTGTCTTCTACGGCTTCGCAGACATCTTCAGAATCAGCTCCATGGTGGTGATGGAGAACGTGGGTCAGCAGAAGCTTCTGCAGATGGTCGAGTACTGCCAGAACATTGACAGGTAAAACAGTGTGCCGCACAAGTGAACTGGGACCTCGTCTCGCCTCCTTCCACACGGTTGAATCAAGAGTCACTATGGCCACCAGTGCTTGAAATTTGATTGTAAGACATTGGGGACTGCTGTTATAAACCTTTGTAAAATGATGGTACTCTTTGTACAGCACCATGAACCCAGGATAGGCTTTCAACCAAGTAATAGGCTTATTGGTGGGGAGTACACAGTTTTTTCCTGAATGAAAATCTTGACTTGAATTCCAACATGTTCAGGAAGCGGCCTTCAGTAAAGCGTGCCAAACGTAGTCTCAAATCAGAATTATAATTGTGTGGCACTTCCCCGTAAATGAACTTCAGCCACTCTTCCCTGATCCCTTCATCCTTCAGGACTGTGTGGAAGCTTACCTTCCTTTTTGAGCAGTGTCAGAAAAAGCAGTCCCTTTATCCGCTGCTGTCCTCTCCTTAGACAGCAGACATGCCTGCTCGCAGACTCGCCCATCAATCTATTGATGCCGATAATTACTTTTGCGCATTAGTGCATGTTGTTCACATGCTTTTATTCTGTGAACGTCTGTTGTTGGCTGCTGTGGAACCAGAAAAGAAAGAATGCGGAAGAAAACAGAACAAGCATGGAGAGGAAGGGTGACACTAAAGAACTTCTACGTGGTCATTTTCATTATAAAGTATCTCTCGATGGCAGATTTGGCAGAAACAAAGTCGTTTGTAGCCACTGTCAAGCTGAATTTTCTTATCACAGGAGTACTTCTATTCTAAAATATCACCTTAATGCAAAGCACACTGGTGATATGAGCAAACAGTTCAATGAAGCAGACAGTGGAGCGAGGCTTCGGGAGACTACGTTAAATGCAGCGTGTGGGAGAAGTATAGATATACTAAAGCAAGAGTAGCTAACAAATGCCATAGCTACGTGGATAGCTGCAGACCAACATTCTCGTCCCCTGTAAAGGAAGTCCCAGCAGGGAAGGGTGTTGTGCTTCACCCTTTATTTTCTTTTTCCCTGATAAAGAGGAACTGTTTCTGCTGTTACTTCTGATATTGTCTGTTTCAGTGTTATGGTTGTGGCTCAGGATTTCGTATGTAAATTGTGTTTATTTTTCACAACGATCAAGGTAACTTAAAAAGCCCTGGCAGTGGCAATTGGCTTGAATTTTTGTTTTTACATTTTTTTAAAGTATATTTTCACTGACTATGTTAACTGTTACTGTTTAACAAGTGCTGATTTTAATAGTGTTTGCACAAAAAATGTTTTGGCTAGGGATGCACTGAAATGAACATTTGCGGCCGAAGCCAAATAACATTGAAATGTTTGGCTGATTACCAAATATTAAATGTGGTTGTTCAGTTTTTCACTGTTTTTTAAAATATGGCATCAATAGCCTACAATGAATTTGGAGACATTTTTCAATCAAAGTAAGTATTGATTGAGTACATTCTGGCCTTTTTAAATATTCCAGCAGCACTAAAGTGTGGATTGCTATGAATATGTTTTGATTGTCAAAGATGTTTATTAATGTAACGCGTGGCATTATTGCGTACAGAAATGCTGGAGAGGCAGGGCATGTCCTGAATGATCATGCAGGGCTCTGCAGCTTTTCTTACTTTTATTTATGTGCTCTTAATAGTTCACAGGATGCCGGCGAAACTGGCTTATCATAGCACATGAACTTAGCGCCCACAACCTTCACACATTCAAGCTCTGCGCAGCGGTCAACACAAATTGTGGCTCCCCAGCCCTCTTCTCTCCGGCAAAAGCACCTGTGCAACTGTGACAGCCCATTCTGACAGCTCGGCCCGTCACAGATTACCACCACACGATCCACGCTAAAACGTCACCATGACAACGAATAAAACTAACGATCATGTCTGTGATCCAACAATATTTACGGATCCTACATTCCGGAAGGACAATATCACCTAAATAAATGCTGTGGCTGTTCTGTACATTCCGTGTTGCCAACGTTAATAGTATTCATAGCCTGCTTGACAGCATCATAGTCTTCTAACTAGACGATGTCTGAATACTCTCTGGGGACAAGATGCAATAAACGCCGTTTTTCTGAAGGTGTCGGCGCTCTCTGATTGCAACCCATTTTGATGAGGTCTGGGATATCGAAGGATGTTGCCAGATGTGTGACAACTGCCGCCACCCACAAGGTCAGTGTGTAGCAAGATGAATATATGAGCAACCCCGTTATGGCTGTGTTCTCTATATCTGATCCGGCCATCGCTTTGCGTCTGTCCTGTCAGACCACAGCACCATGGACATCACCAAGCATGCTCAGCAGGTGGCAGGATATTTGGAGCTGGCAGCGTCTATGGGTGAAAAACTGACCCCGCTGAAGCTGGTGGATGCGTGGATGGGGAAAGGCCCCGCCAAGTACAGAAAGACCATGCAGACCACACTGCTGCCCCGACCTAAGGCCGAGGACGTGATCGTCCACCTGCTGCTGCAAGGATACCTCAAGTGAGACAAGATTCCAGCTCATTTATCGAAAGCCTCAACACTCTAAACTGCTCTCAGTTCTCCTGACTGCCAGAGGTGATGCCACAACCACCTGTTGCTTCTTTCCAATTCATGCACAGGTTGAGTAAACGTATCAGCAAAGTCACCCTTGAGCCTGAATGACTTTAGCTTTTATCTCCTGGTTTCACTGCTTGTCCTGGTCATTCACAGTGATCAGTGCCACTTTCTCAGGGATAGAGTGACACCTAGAGGACGTCTATGCTGCCACTGCAGTGGCCTCAGTCCTGATTCCACTGGACGAATGTTGCTGCCCCTCAGCTTGTGGGGGCAGCAGTATCATCTTTTTCTTCTATTGCACTGGCAGCCAGGAACAATGAAATGGATAGAAGGTTAAGTTTGTGACTGTTGGGTTTCAGAATTCTGGTGCTGATGTGGTAGGACTATGTGTTGACACCAGCTGTTTATGCCTGTGTGGGTCATCCAGGGATTAAAGGGGAACTCTGCACAAAATGTGTGGAAAAAGGAAGGTTCTTGTGTTAAAGCACTGCCTCTGAAGGTCTTCCTGGATTCCTTGAAACAGGCAAGCTCTGGACTGAAAGCAAAAAGTGAACCCTGGTGCTGTCCCTTTCACAGGAATGCATTCATCCTATGCACAGAGCAAAATGCTGGACAGTTTGTCTTGCTTGCTGCTTTTTGTCAGAAAAGAAAACCCCAATCAACCCATTTGAACAAGGGATGTGCATGATTAGTTGGTTAAATGATTAAAAGCGAGCCCATTCATTAGGAGACACCAGATTTGTTTTATTAGATTTGCAGACGAGAGCATAAAGCTTGGTGCATGATTGGAAAAAATCTGTCCATGACTCTCCCGTCATGATCCATTGTTTTATTTGACCCTTATTTGTAAAGCTTTGAAGCTAACATGGGTTTGACAACCTTGATATGTCACAGTGGTTTCAACCAAAACAGGCCAAAACCGACCCACCTGAGGGTTTTCTTTTGGACTACGAGGTGACATTTTTCAGAGTACAGATTACAGATTGTCAGAGCTGGACAGCAGGTGGCAGCAATACCATCGGAGCATTGGTTCACTTTTTGTGAATGAAAAAGTAAAGTAGTGTCTGTTTAACACCAAGAAATACAACAACATTCTGAAAAAACAAAGGGAACATTTTAAAAATTGACATTATTTCCATCTTGTTATGTGACAATGAAACCGGTCCAGTCCACTTTATAGCAGTCCATCTATTTGGTTGTAAGTAACCCCTGAATCACAATGAGTTTTTGAAATATAGCCTTTAGATTTGGACACTAAATGGTGCCCTTTATCACTTTGCACACTTGGCGAAAAGCAAAAAAAAACAAAGCTTGTGCTGTTTATCAGTTATCTTGTTTATACTCGCACACCGTTTTACATTCATAGTTCTGTGACAATATTGCAGCAACAAGTTTAGTGTTTTTTGCTTCATTCTGTGTGCTTTTCTGTGGTTGTTGACACAGTGTGACACAGTGTGTGTCCTCTCTCCATTTCCTTGTGTGCACATCAGAGAGGAGTTCAGCTTCACGCCGTACGCCACCCACTTCTACTTGAAGCTGGGTCGCAAAGCTCCCCTGCTTAAAAGCCCCAGTCACACACTCTGCATGAAGATGAGGACCACGGGGCCTGAAGCGGTTCAGGTGAGTCCACACGGTGCTGCTCACTGCATGGATTCCCAGTGTTGCTGTAGCTGTTTAGGATTTCTTTATTTTTTATTTGATCAACATCGTTTCACCTTGTCATCTCTCCCCTTCACCACTGCTCGCTAGTCCTTTACTGTTTTTGTCATTTTGAATCAGAATGATAACTTTATCCTTCTAATTGGGTATTTGTTTTTGTCTAAGCTGTCCTCTGGTGAGGTTCATCAGTAAATGGCTTCCTTTTTGCTGTAGTGATGAGCTGATGTTGAACAGCCTGGCTCCTGTCAAAAACACACTGAGTGTCATTGCGTTATTTCAGATGCCATGCTCACCGTGGCTCCACATTAATGTCACTTCTTGATAATATACTGAATTTGCCCTCTAGTTTTCCATCCTTTTACAGAGAAAGCCAAATGCTCCTTTAGATTTAACCTAAATGGAGGTTTTTCCACCTTACTGTGCTCGAGGAGTTTTAAAGTGGACTAATTTATTATTGATTCCAAAAAGGCAAAGAAGTGCTCTGACTGTTGTGTTTCAGCAGAGCTCATTAGTGGTAAAGGTGGGTTGTGTGTCTGTTCAGTGAGCAAAGTCTGCTTCTCTTCTCTGGCCGTTGTGTGTGATGGGAGGGGTGTACACAGTGTACAACAACTACGGTTTACAGTGAACCTTCGCTATAACGCGGGTCACATTTCGCTGCTTCGTTGTTTTGGGGATTTTTTTTGTGCAGTTTTTTTTATGTTGTTTTTACAGTGTATGAACAGTGTTCTGTGTCCTGATTGGCTAAGGGACTGTAGGCCAACGTCAACCAATATTCGCCGTGCTTCATCTCTGTCCGGTACAGAATGCGTTCGGCTCGGCAAATTTACCTTTTCAAAGTTTCTCCACAACAAAAGCCACAATGTCGATGAAACTTTCTGCACCGACAAAGGCAGCTGCAGACACGTCCAAATGGCAGAGGAAGATGCTAACTATCGCAGAAAAGTTGCACTTCTGGACATGCTAAAGGAAGGTAGAAGCTACACGGCTGCAGGGTACTGTTACGGAGCACAGTACTGTACAATAATTGTAAACAATATTGATGACTACTTTGCGGATTTCACCTATCGTGGGCTCTTTTTGGAACATAACTACCGCGCTAAACGTGGGATCACTGTATCAGACAAGCAAGTGATAAACTGAAAGTCCTTCCAGGCCAGATGGCAGCACCTCTGAACATGCTGTTTTTCTCTGTCTCGTGTGTTTGTGGGTGCTTCTCTTCCTGACCTTTGTGTTCTCAGTGTAAAGTCCTTCTGACTTGTTTTTTCCCCCTCACTGTCTCTAAAATCGTTTGCACAAATGTAATAACTGTGTCCCCACAAGGTAGGTAAACATTCCCCTGGTATTCTCCATTGTTGTGAGCAGTGTATTGTTGTCGCTTTGGGACTGAATGTTCAGCTTCCCATCACACTGATAGTCAGTCATTGCTGTTGACCCCGCTGTTGCTCCACATATGCCAGCAGCCTTTGTAGCTCCTTGATCCAGGCAAATTCTGAAGAAAAGCAGCAGATTGCTAATGTGCAGTACCTGGTAACTCGTCTGTCAGGAGTGAGCGTGACCTGTGCAGCTTTTGTTCTTCCAAAAGTTGAGGTTAGTCAATTATTTAAAAGGTCCATATTTCCTAAATTGTTTGTTTCAGATAATTGAAAAATGTAGTTTCTTCAAATCAAAACTGTTGAAAGCAGTTTCATTCAAAGAGGACTTATTTAGCTAATTAGTAGAAATCCTATCTTATCTTACGATGATGCAGGTTTTAAGTAAATTGGGTTAAAGTTTCAGAGCAACTGAAAATGTTCCAGCACAGGTGTCGTAACCGTTTTGTATCTTCGTGTCGTGGAACAAGTAGTTTACAAGTGTAAAGCACTGACTTTTAGCTGTATTGAGTCAATAAATAGTGATACTGTGGTACTTGGTGCTCGAGAAAACAGTTGAAGAACAACAGAGTTTCTATCCCCTCTGCAACATCTCAAGCTGCTGTCTCATTGTCACCAGAGGTGGAGCGCCTCATTAATCCTGAATGAGTTAAATCCAGGACAGGAAAGATGTCCCATTCTACTTAGCATTAGCCTACGATGATAGAAGCTGAACTTGCATTAGTAACCTTTGATAGAGGTTAGCTTCCCTTTCAAAGAGCTATTATCATCAGTCTTCATGTTGGTAGCTTAGCTCAGCTGTTTTGGTGCTGCGTCTTTTGTCATTAGTTCATTTATTCCTTTTAAAAAGTGCAAATATCAAGATCCTAGAGCATCTTCCCCTCATTAATCAATTTATCATATTTTCTGCGCAATAAGGCGCAGCCTAAGGTATGAAGTCTTTCTGTATTCAACCTAACATAAGGCGTACCAGATTATAAGGTGCGTACAAAAACATATGGTATACAAACGAAAGCAAAACAGTGACTTTAGAAATAACTTTATTCTTCTATTTAACAGTACAATAGCATTATTATTGTTTTTCTTATTCTTATTTTACTTTGATAGATTTGTGGCAGAAAAATGATTAAAACAATACAAGTTTTCATCTTCTGTGCCTGAATTAAACAGCTTGGCAATTTCGCCATCAAAGGTGCCCGATTCCCTCTCCCCATTGTCCAAGTCAGTCTCGCTGCCATGTGGCTGGTCAGAAAAGAGGCCGACTTTCGCCACAGCACTGACAACAGTTAGAGCAGATACCTGAGCCAGGCATCCACAGTCCTTTCACATATGGTGGCGGCTGTCGTCCGGCACTGCCTTCCTGCCTTAGTAATGGCGTGTTCGCTGTCAGTCAGCTTTCGCTCCCACGCCGCTTGCAACTTCGTGAGGCATGGCAGAGGTAAGTGTACGTACTACGTACTGTTGTCTGTTTGGTTTATTGTTGCCAGCGTGCACACTGTATGTATTATGTCTGTGTCAGCGGGAATTGGTCCAACAGGCAGTCCAGCGGAGCGCTCACCAAGTCGAACAACATTTTGACAGATTTTAGAACTCGTATAATAAGGCGAACGGCTGATTTTTGAGACAGTTTAAGATTTTGACTCGTGCCTTATAGTGCTGAAAATACTGTGCATTTCATTGAAACTATTGAGACACTTCTGACAGCTGTCATAGCAACACAAAGACTGCCATGATGGGACCAGATACACGCTGTACTGAAGGACACTATTCTAGGGAACAAAAACACTTTAAAAAATAACTCCCATGTCATGAAAACATACCTGGTAACTGTATTGAATTGCTGCCTTGTTGTTCGTTTATTCATCACAAGTTGATGTCCTGACCAAACGGCCTAAACAATGTTTGCTGCTGTAAAGTGAACTCTGTGAGCAACAGAAGTTATTTGTGCTGTCAAATATGAAGCACAAGCTGCAACAGTTGAGGATGCTGAGGCACTTCTACTTGGTACTCGTTCTACCACACGATGGTGTTGTATATTTGATTCACATCAATGTTGACATCACCAAGTCAGTCTTGTATCTGGTAACAGGGACTATACACTCACTTTATTAGGTACACCATGCTAGTAACGGGTTGGACCCCCTTTTGCCTTCAGAACTGCCTCAATTCTTCGTGGCATAGATTCAACAAGGTGCCGGAAGCATTCCACAGAGAGATTGGTCCAAATTGACATGATGGCATCACACAGTTGCCGCAGATTTGTCGGCTGCACATCCATGATGCGAATCTCCCGTTCTGCCACATCCCAAAGATGCTCTATTGGATTGAGATCTGGTGACTGTGGAGGCCATTTGAGTACAGTGAACTCATTGTCATGTTCAAGAAACCAGTGTGGGATGATTCCAGCTTTATGACATGGTGCATTATCCTGTTGAAAGTATGCTTTCATGTTGTTGACGCCAAATTCTGACCCCACCATCCGACTGTTGCAGCAGGAATCGAGACTCATCAGACCAGGCAACATTTTTCCAATCTTCTATTGTCCAATTTCGATGAGCTTGTGCAAATTGTAGCCTCAGTTTCCTGTTCTTAGCTGAAAGGAGTGGCACCCGGTGTGGTCTTCTGCTGCTGTAGCCCATCTGCCTCAAATTTCGACGTACTGTGCGTTCAGAGTTGCTCTTCTGCCTACCTTGGTTGTAACGGGTGGTTATTTGAGTCACTGTTGCCTTTCTATCAGCTCGAACCAGTCTGGCCATTCTCCTCTGACCTCTGGCATCAACAAGGCATTTCCGCCCACAGAGCTGCCGCTCACTGGATATTTTTTCTTTTTTGGACCATTCTCTGTGAACCCTAGAGATGGTTGTGCGTGAAAATCCCAGTAGATCAGCAGTTTCTGAAATACTCAGACCAGCCCTTCTGGCACCAACAACCATGCCACGTTCAAAGTCACTCAAATCACCTTTCTTCCCCATACTGATGCTCGGTTTGAACTGCAGGAGATTGTCTTGACCATGTCTACATGCCTAAATGCACTGAGTTGCCGCCATGTGATTGGCTGATTAGAAATTAAGTGTTAACGAGCAGTTGGACAGGTGTACCTAATAAAGTGGCCGCTGAGTGTATGTTGAGTGGAAACAATCTGAAGCCGCGTCGAGCCAGCCAAATAGGTTAGGCTGGTTAGATATTACTGATGCTCTTCCAATCGTACCTGTCACATGTGAGGATGTAGAATAGAATGTGAAAAAGCCAGATGTTATCTGAGCTGTGAGGAGGCATGAAAGGCCCTGTGGCATCGAGAGCGTTCCTTATGCAATTGATTGATTACCAAGTGACACAGTGGATTTAACTCTGGATTGCTGCTGCTAACTTGGCATTAGTCACAGTAAACACTCCCTTTCAGCTCAGGGAACTCCAGCAGTCATTCAGGCACAGGGCGCATCCTGGAGGGTTCCCATAGTGGACGGTGATGGCAAACAGATGAATGAATGCTGTC
This sequence comes from Malacoctenus tetranemus, assembly GCA_032274765.1. NCBI lineage: Eukaryota > Metazoa > Chordata > Actinopteri > Blenniiformes > Labrisomidae > Malacoctenus > Malacoctenus tetranemus. Next base: position 2,052 of record JAUESF010072614.1, on the reverse strand, counting down.
ATGTGTCTTGCCCCAGACCGTCCCGTGTCCTTGTCTTCAATGAATCCCTCTCAGGTAAAGACTGTTGTTACACGCCTGCAGGTAAAAGCTGCGAGTGGACAGGGCAAAGTCAAAGTGGAAAAGAGATCAGTTGAAAGCCCTGGCGATGCCCCCGCATTCAAGAAAGTCAAGAAAGAGCTCCCCTAGCCCTCCCACCCACCCCATCCCATCCAGGAGACAAGGCAACCAAGTACAGTCCATCCTTCTTTTTCTCTGCTTCTGTCAGCATGACACTGTCCACTCTCTCTCAGTTCATGCTTCACCGTGGGAACAGACCAAAGGTTTGAGACCAGTGTAGCATGAAGACACTGCTCACCTTTACTATAATCAACAGGCTTGGCTGGCAGATCTATAATTGCTATCAAGTTGTTTCGCTTGCCTGAACAACATATTGCATTTGAAACTGTCTGTTTGAAAAAAATCTGTCTACAACTTACATTTGTTCAGATTTTTTTTTTGGAAGCATTTCAGGCTTAAAGTGCTAATTTTACCAGGATCACAATCTTGGCTTTGGGCTCAAGTTAAGCTCTCTCTCAGTTTTGATGCATCTTATTAAGAAACCTGAGAAATTCCGACTTGTTTGGCAGGTTGCGGTGTGCGGACCACTGGGTCCTGTCGCTCTGCTCTCCACAGCTAATGTCCACACTCAGCTGCATGCTCTTTGCTGCCACTCACTCATATTTTATCAAGCTACTAACATGGTTGATTGATGGTGAAATGTTTGGAAATTAGTGGTTGAACTTTTGACCTCCCTCGTGTCGCTGACTCTGGAATTTCTGGTTACAGGACTCACTAGCTGCAGCAGAAACTGAGGAAGAATTGGTCAGTATAACTTTGGAGACCGCCATCATGGAGAGTAGCTGTACCCCCCCACCTCCCAAGCAGAAGGTTTTGAAGGAGCAAAGGAAACTGTCCAGGAAACGGGACCTGAAGACAGGCAGCCCGGCTGACAGGGCGAAACAGCAGCTGGCTGACACTCATGGAGAGCAAGAAGAAGAGAGGAAGAGACCCGTGACCTCTCAGCATGTGGTGGAGGTGGAAATAAACAGAGTGGACGATCCATGCGTCACTGACAGTCTGCCAGCATGCCCACACCCAGTGAAACCTTCTTACAAACGGAAGTCTGCGACACCTCAGAAGGTGAGGAGGAAACCTTGCACTGATGCACCAGGTGCTTGTCCTCCACCAGCAGAGGGCGAAACCCCCACAGTGCCCAGCTCCCCCTCTCAAGCCTCAATCATCTCTGACACTGCCGCTGAGGAGCTCTTCCACCTCAGGAACTACTATAGCAAACAGCTGAGGAGAATTAACTATATTTCCCATGAGTGCCTGGGTCAGTCTGCAGAGCCCGGCATCCTTGCGTGCATCAGGGAGCCTCTTCGGAGTCTCCGGCTGCCCCGCAGGGTGACCATCTCTGAGACAGCCCGCAGCCTGTGGACATGTGTGAGTGGGAGGAGGAAGCTGTTGTACCCCTGACATGACCAGTTAGCATCAGTTATTGTTTTCCTGTCTGACTTTTTTTTTCAATAAATTTGTGGAATGTCCAAATTCCTGTGGTGAATGTATAAGAATGTAAAAAGATAAGTCTGCACCCACAATCTGCTTTATCTGCTTTACATGTTATGACCTTAAATATATAAATGCAGGGTGGGCCATAAGTTTCCATACATAGGAGAATGTATAATGTATATTTTTGTTATATTTCAGGTACCCAAGAAGATGCATTTGCTTTAAGTAGAGACTTTAAATGAGACAGAGAGGAAGGCTGTTTAATGTGCAGCAGCAATTTGTTCCACAGTTTTGGAGCTGCATTTGCAAACGCTTGATTCCTGGGGCTTTGGGCACCATCAGGAGCAGCTGACCTGAATGATCAACAACGAGTTGAGGAGTGCAGCAAAGGTAGGGTGGGGCAAGGCCATTTAAGGCTTTAAAGGAATAGTCCACCCAAACAATGATGTACTTCATTTTCTACTCACCCCCATGCTGAACAACACTCTGAAGCACTTTTCTGAC
>JAUESF010072593.1:0-13526 GCA_032274765.1 Malacoctenus tetranemus | reverse complement strand
AGGTGGAGCACACCCTCCGGTCCCCCTTCTTGAAAAGGGGTACCACCACCCCGGTCTGCCAGTCCAGTGGCACTGTCTATGACCGCCACGTGATGTGACAGAGGCATGTCAACCAAGACAGCCCGGTCACATCCAGAGACTTGAGGTACTTAGGGCATATCTCATCCACCCCCAGAGCTTTGCCACCGAGGAGCTTACGAACCACCTCAGTGACCTCAGCCAGGGTGATGACTGAGTCAACCTCTGAGTCCACAGCCTCTGCTTCCTCCACGGAAGACGTGTTGGTGGGATTGAGGAGATCCTCAAAATATTCCTTTCAACTGATGACAATATCCCCAGTCGAGGCCAACAGCTCCTCACTTCTACTGTAAACAGTGTTGGCAGGGTACTGCTTCCCCCTCCTATGGTGCCGGATGGTTCACCAGAACCTCTCTGAGGCTGACCGATAGTCCTCCTCCATGGCTTCCCCGAACTCCTCCCAGGTCTGAGTTTTTACCTCCACAACAGCCTGGGCCGCCGCATGCTTGGCCTGCTGGTACCTGTCAGCTGCCTCAGGAGTCCCGCAGGCCAGAAAGGCCCAATAAGACTCCTTCTTCAGCCTACAAGTTGAAGAAGGGCTCGTCCATAACTCCCCAGCTCAGTAAAATCCAACTTAATGTCAAAATAGGTGTGTGCATGTTACAACTGTTGCCTAATCTGAAACTAATTTGGTTGTGTAAACCTTTCATTTTTTAAATCATAGGTTAATTTATAAGAATTCACTGTATTGAATCTTTTTTTTTATTCACCTTTATTTATACAGGTTGTCTCATTGAGATCCAAGATCTCGTTTGCAAAAGAGACCTGTTTTGAGTAAAAATAAATTAAATAAATAAATAAATAAATAAATAAATAAATGACTGGCGACCTGTCCAGGGTGTACCCTGCCTTCGCCTGTAAACAGCTGGGATCGGCTCCAGCACCTCCCGTGACCCGTAGTGACGGAATAAGCGGTACAGACAATGAGATGAGATGAGAAATAAATAAATAAATAAATAAGCTAAAAACAAGAACAAGTTTCATAAGATTTCTTTTTATGTCTGAACAGAAAATTGAATTGCCCTAAAGGAATCAAAAAGTAAAGTTTAATTATTACTTTAATTATATTTTAATTCTTTGTCAGTCCTAATCACTGTGTGTGTGCGTGTTTGAGTGACACGCCCCCGACCATTTACATTTACATTTGTGTTATATCCACAAGTCATGAAAAGTTAACATTGCAACTTCGAGAGGAGTGTCGGCTTCTAACTTCTGAGTTTTACAGCAGCTTGTAAACTTGAGAAGTTCATTAACTTGTCAGTTCACTTAGCTGACTGAAAAAAAATCATAGAATTATGAGTAAACATGCATGCTTTTATTTTGTTTTTGCTCGGAGCGGGTAGCGGTGTCTAACTAACTTCCACTGTGCTTTTATTTTTGTTTTAAGCGAGGAGCGGTGTTCAACGAACTTCCGTTTGAGATTTCCTGTATGGATTGGATGCATCTAAGCCCTTGTAACTGCAGGAAGGTACTCTTTGTTTTATATTTATTTATTTATTTATTTATTTATTTATTTATTTATTTATATTTACACAATTCACATTCATCTCCATAGAACTCGTATGAGGAAAACATTTGCTTGCATTTAGAACAGTACAAGCTTACATCATAGCAGAAATATACATACATATTGTACAGGCGTTCGTAAGGACACAGGATTACATACTCAGGGAGCAAGAGACACACATTTTTTCATATAACTGATTTATGGACTGGTTATTCTCTGACAACACCTTTAAAGATACCATCTCATTTTTTATTTCGTTCTTAAAGCAGTTTATGTTAGGCTTACTGTTGTTCCATTTATTCTTGTGAACATGATACTTTCCCATGATGAAAATAATATTCACCATTTTTGATATATTTTTTAGACACACCATCCATGTATGTCGTTACTTTGAAATTGTTAAACAAAGCCGTGTTATTCCCAATCTTTAGCCATAGATAAACCTCTTTCTAAAACATCATTGTGACTGAACAAGAGAAGAAAAAAAGGTGATCAACTGTTTTCGTCTTCTGTACCACAAAAAATACACGGATGAACTTCAGAATTGAACCTTTTCCTTGAAGTTTCTGCAGCAGGATAAATATTTTTCATGACTTTGAAGTGAATTTTATTTTATCTTGGGTAAAATTGGCCATTTAAGATAGCTATAATAGGTCTTTGTTCATGTAACTTCACTTTCTGATATTTTTTATTTTTGTTGACTTTTTGATATCATGACGAAGCGTTTCTTTTAACACACTTCCAAGTACTTTGTTGTTACATTTTCTTTCACCAAATTTCAATTCACCAATTTTTCAATCGCAGGAAGGTACTCTTGGGGGGGCTGAGAGGGATGCACCATGGAGTGCTGCACCTTAACCTCCACGGGCGGAACAAACGCAGGGGAACAGAGTTGCACACTGATTTCCAGGGACGACAATCATTGCTGCACTGCACCCCGTCTCACACAGTCGTCTGCTCCGTGTGTGGAAAGTCGCGTCCGAGGTAAGTTAGTGTTTTATTTCATGATAGAAACGTCAGGATTGTTTGACACGTTGTCGTTATTGACAGATCTGAATTGCGAAGTTGTCTCCGTCGACCAGGAGCAAAGCGTGAACCCTCGCGCGACTGCTAATTTGTCCTCAGCCTGGTTTTGCTTTAGCTCAGCCAACATATGACTTGTATGCTATGACTTAAAAGGCGCAGTCCGACGCTGTTCCCCTGTTTCTGTTCACTAACCCTGTTCAAACTGAGAGCCCCTCCCCTCGGCTAATCAGTGCCCGTCCCGTCTCTTCCGGCACAGCTACTACACGCGCACTCGGTCAACACCGGTGTCATGCCAAAGTAGTTACCCCCCCGACAGAATCCGTATCCCCTGCTGTATCAGAAGTTGGACAGATTGATACTAAAGATTGAATTACAGCGTCTATGCATCTGGTACCCAGAGAGTATTGAGCCATCGTGTAGGTAGCAGGCTGGTTGCCTAGCAACATTAATAGAAAAATGAGAATAATATGATACTGTCAAGCAGGTTATGAATACTATCAACTTGGGAAACACGTAATCTACAGACCAGCCAAAGCATTTATGTAGGTAATAATGTCACGTGTTACATAATAAACATCTTTGACAATCAAAATAGAATCACAACAATCCACATTTAAATTTAATTAATAAGCTAAACCGATACATAAACACGGAAGGACGTCCTAATGCATACAGTCTTCCGTAGCAGGGGATACAAATTCTGTCGGGGGTAACGACTTTGGCATGACCACCGGCATTATTACATTTACAGTTATTAGCCGCGAATACAGAGAGACTGCTTGCAATGCACATTAATGCGATGCTAATGTTGCCTCTGGTTTTCCAGCGTGCACTATCTAAACTACTCTTTGCTGCAGAGTATTTCCTTTCCTTCGCAGCTTCTGCCATTTTTTCAAAAGTTTCAGCGACTCTGTCTGACATCTCCCAGTCATACTTTGCCCACAGAGCGTTGCGCCCATAGCTCCGTCATTGGCTGGAGACAATAACAGAATCTCCACCAAGAAACGGCCCTAACGAGGTAAATAAAAGGGAAAGATGAAAATAAAGGGAGGGGGGGTTGTAAAAAGTGTCACGACCACTCGAGAGTAGAGACCCAAGGCTACGGATTGAGCTGGTTTTCACCTTTTTAAATCGAGTGCTTATTTTCGGGAGGGGGAACGTCAGACTGCGCCTTTAACTAGTCATCCATGGAGCCGTCAGTAAGTCACCATGCAGCAGGCCTGGTGTCAGTTCTAACAGGGGGCGTCACAGGGGCTTTTGTCCCTGTATACAGCGGTGCTGCAGCGGCTGCGGTCTTTCGAGTGACAGGTGGAGGGGGGCCCAGACACACACCTCACTGTCCTCAGAGCAGCCACACTGGTGGCAGGTCAAGTCGGTGCTAAACTGATTCGGCTCAGGTTATCGACCCCCTGGATGGTTGTTGACCATCCAGTTACATCCGCAGCTGGCCTGGGAACACTCTGGGGTGCCCCTGAAGGAGCTGGGTGTGGTGGACGGGTACAGGGAAGGCTGGGGGGCCTCTGCTGAGATGACTGTACAGATTGATGGATGGATGGATGGATTTTTGTTTCTTCTAAATCAGTGGTGTATTTTGAAGCATTGTGACTAAGCTGTGGAATACAGAGTATGAACTTTTCGGCGTGCAATAGTCAAGTTTCAGTGATAACTTGTGGTGGTCTACAGTTCTACAAGCAAGAATTCAGACAATAGCCACAGCTTTAGTAAATGCCACAAAGTGCTGAAGTTTGTTGATTCAGCCGCAGGTGCTTCATCAAGTGCCCAAAAAGAAGTGCCTTATGATTTTTCTTTTTTTTTTTTTCTTATACGACAGCAACAGCAAATCAAAACGAGCAATCTCACTTCCATGAAGTTCAACATTTATCGTACATATTCAGCATGGTCAGTGCTAAACATTCAGATTCTCACATTCCTTCTTTCGTGCCAACAAGGAGGAGAAGCCAGAAGTCTTTCAATGTCTGTCTATTAAAACTTGAAAGGGACTCTGCGGATCGTATAGGTTCTGGACTTCGGAGTCCTGAGTTGTGTCATCAGGCTTTTCTCCTTAATATTATCCTTGATATTGACTCCAAAATGTGGTGTACAAGAGCCTCCGTATCCTCCTCTACATGTTCGGGCAACCCTGTGTGGGGACAAGATGAGATTGTGTAGTGATTAGTGTTGTACACAGTATATGACCATTGGGGTTACATTTTGTCAGCCGGGTGATGTCATCCCTCCAGTGTGTCCTGGGTCTTTCCCAAGGCCTCCTCCCAGTCGGGGCCTGCCTGGAACACCTCCTGAGGGAGGCGACCAGGAGGCATCCTCAACAGATGCCTGAGCCACCTCAGCTGGCTCCTTTCTATGTAGAGGACCAGTGGCTCTACTACTCTGAGCTCCTCCTGGTTAGTGAACTCTTCACCTGAGTGCCGATACCAATCCAGAGAGGATTTTTTTGAACAGTCTTTATCCACACTTGATAATGAGTGTCCAGTTGTAGCTTAGCTATCTTTGGTCAGCTGTTCACACTGGCTGAGAATGATCAATATGTTTTCACATAGGATTCACTGGTTTGCTGGAAAACCACCAAACCTGATGCGTGTGCCTTTGTAGAGCAGACGCTGGTCATAATGTTTCTCACGTTTCACCTGTTACAATTACTCAGTGACATTTCGAATAAAATGTGAGGAAGTGATCTTTCTACTTCAGCTTCAGCATAACTCAGAAATCCCCCCTAACAATTCAAGTTCTGTTGCGACTCGTAGGGCTTCATTGTCACTTGTTTATTGATGGAGTTATTTGTGACAGAGCTGACCGACCCGTTGTGTCTGTGATTGACGACGTACCTGTGCTTTGGTGCAGGCATGTGGGCCACAGCAGAGACGGACTTGTACGCTGTGATGGGAGCCAGCCCCTCAGACTCCCTGCAGCAGCTCAGACACAGGTACCAGCAGCTGGCTTTACAGGTAGGTGCACCGTGTCATCCTGAAGCGAAGCACACCTCTTCCAATACACACGCCAAGTACAACTCCCCCTGGAGGCTGCTGCCGACTTACAATCACCAGAATGTTGTACCAAGTGAATTAGGGCAACATACACTGCACACTTGAAAAGGACAAAGTCTCTCGTTCAACATCTGTTTTCCAGTGTGCTCAGTTATAATGCAGTGGAGATTATCTCGTATCACACTTGTCCCCAAAAGAAGAAAAATGACCAAGGCTGATGACGAGAGATGGGTGGACTTAACATTCACACAGCATCTGTCCATGTGTGTCTGTCTGTTTGTTTGTGGGTCTGTGCTTCTTTTCCCAGTACCACCCTGACCGTCTCGCCGGCGTGGGTTCTGCTGAAGCAGAGTTGAGTGTCAAGAAGTTTCTGGAAGTTGAAGCAGCCTGGAGGGTCCTCAGTGACCCCAGCACAAGGACACAGTACGACCTCCAAAGAAGATGTGAGGCCGCAGCTCATCCATACGTCTCAGTTCTGTTTATGTCCCAGCAACTTGGTTATTTTTAGGACCTGCTTTGGTCACAGTGGCACTTGATTCCCTGCGTCAGCCCAGTGGCTCAGTTCTGCCTGTTTGCAGCAACTCTTGTTCCTCTGAGTGTGGCCAATCATTCATTTTGCACCACACTGAATGTCCTGTTAAGATGAAAATGACCCTAACCCCCCCCCCCCATATGAGCTTAAACAAACCCCGCAACCCTCCAACCTTCCAGTGGACTGAAAACCTTAAGTGTTTGTAGTCTGTGTGCGTCCCCAAAAATTAAGACATCTGCATCAGGTCAAATGAACACTATTATTGGCTTGCAGAACTACATACATTTCTGCATAGGGAAGCCCGTGTCTCCTGAGGTAGCTTGGCCCCTTCTGTCCAGGTGAACTGTTTAGAATCATGCAAACTGCGTGGAGCAAACCTTCTGCCAGGGCCACTCCACAGCCTTCACCATCATGGTGTCTTTCAAAAGATCTTGGACCACCATGCTTCACTGTGGAGATGGTGCGTTCAGGGTTTAAGGCCTCTGCCTCTTTTTTTTTTTTACAGTAGTTTTAGATTCCAAAATGCACCAAAATGTGGCCAAATTATTGATGGAAGGTTTGGCACCTGCAATTTTCATAAAGTTTGGAACATTGGGCTTGTATTTAGAGGAAATATTCCAAGGTTCATTGGGGAGGTCAATCATTTTGACCTTAACAGTTTGCTTCATGTGTGTCTGTGGCAGCTCGTAATAATGTTGCCTCATCACATGTGCAGCACAGGAGCTGAACCAGGACTGGCCTGTAGATTCCACCGTGTGTCTGGAGGACATGACGTGGGACCAGGGTAAGGACACACCACGTCACACTCCCTATTCCCCATTCCAGTGCATCCGCTGACCTCCGCCTGTACAAGCTGACATTAGGCAAAAAGCAAACTCCAGCTTGTCCAAGTCCCCAAACTGGTGAAAGGCAAGGTTCCCCTGTCCTTGCTGGCCCTCCATGTTGGAGAGGGCCAGGGGGCCTCCCTGGGGTGGGGGGGTGGCAAGGTAGAAGTCAGGGGGTTTGGAGGCTTTAGGTTAATTGGCAGGTTCTCCCGCGACACATCTGTCTTGAGCTCGCTTCCACGCACATGTGCACAAACAGCACCTAATAGAGTGTAAACAACCCTGCTACTCTTGGCTGAACCGTTGTTGTCTCCCCCAAACCAAGCCGGGGGGGACTTAGCTCTAACACCAACACAGGCACTCTAAATAATCAGACATCACAACTTCTGGTATGGTTTTTGCATTTTTTTTGTTTACCTTTTTTGATAATTTTCTGACATAAAGCACACAGTGTCTTTCATACTCAGTTCAGTAGGTGGTGAATTGAACAGTTGACAGCGTGGCACCTCCACGGCTGCTCTTGTTTATGGATGCTTATTGTTTAGCAGCCATTTTAGGCAGGACTCAGGAAGCATCCAGTGTCATTCAGTGGTATATCACATCCTGTTGGCTCATCCGAGAGCTTAGGCAGATCACACAAATTTTTAGTGTTCAAGTGTTTTGCACAGTCAGGTTTGTCTGCATATTCTCCAGGTGCCAAAAACCCTTCTTGTTTTCTTCTCAAGTTGTTAAAACACTACATTTGACTATGACTCTGTACATGTTTCTTGCTTGAGACTGATGTAGAAATTCTTCATGTGTGTTGTTTCAGATGAACTCGTGTATACCCACTGCTGTCGCTGTGGAGGACAGTTCAGTGTCTCCCAGGAGGAGGTGGAGGACAAGACACATCCATGTCAGAAAGGTGACACTGAAGGACCAGAGGAAAGACAGCAGAGCGGAGTGGTTGTTTGCTGTGACACATGTTCGCTCAGTGTGTATGTCACTTGGATCACGGACAGAAAAGCCAACTCTTTAATAAACAACAGTATATAGTAGAAAAGAGCTCTTTCCAACTGTGTATTTGAAAGGGTCCATTGGATTCTTGTTGATATGGACATTGTAAAAGTTTGGACGAGCACCTCCTCCCTGTGGTCTGTGAACACACAAAGCAAGGCACCGATGCTCCAGTGCAGCATCCTGGACTGATTCACTGGGAATGTGTATGACATTTTCTACATCTCCACCAACTGTGGGACCATGAAGCTGCATTCAATCAGAACAATAACAGTATGGTCTGAAGTTGACTTCAAAGTGGGGACTTGTCAGAGGCCAAAACATTTCTCAACTTTGGTGGCTTGATTATTTCATGTGTCACCAAACGACTGCAGTTCTCTTCCAGAGCCAACGGGGCTCATAAGCTGACACCACGTACAGCAGCAGTCAGCAGCGCCTCTCAATAATGACAGAAGCAAGTTATAAAAGTAATCGAGTTGAATAGAATTAAAAATGAAAAAAAAAAATAGTGGTAAAAATCCTATGTAATTGGTCATGTTTTATTTTGAAGTTCCTACCAGTTCCTGTCATATCATTCATACTGAGGCTTTAGTTCCTTTTGTTGCATCGGTGTGTCCTGTGAAAGTCCTGTTTGACTCAATCATTATTTCCAGATCTGATCTGCGGCAACGTGTTTGGCTGCTGGTCTTCATTCACATAGAACCAAGAAAGTATTCACAGCACTTTTTTTTTTTAACTTTGTTACAGCCTTATTCTTCAACTGATTATTTTTCCACATTTACACAGCCTTGACATGACACACAAACTTGAACTTTGACTCATTCTGTTCATGCTGATCATTCTTTAGTCGTTTCTACGACCTGAATGGAGCCCACCTGCCATAAGTCCAGTCGATTAGACTTTTTTTGGAAAGATACTCAAACACCTGTCTGCACCTAAAGAGTGGGGAGCCACAGGTGACGTCAAGGCACAGGTCTTTGAAAGGGTACAGAAACATTTCTTCACCTTTGAGATTCTCAGTGAGCTCCTTAGCTGTAAATGGAAAAAGTTTGGAACCACCAGAACTTTTCCGGAGTTCTGGTTGCTCCGCTCAACCGAATGCTTGAGGCAGAGGGAGCTTAGACAGAGACCCCCAGCATTGTTGTTTGAAGAGAGAAGACCCTTCATGTCTTTGTTTAGCTTCTGGGTCTGCTCTTGACACAGTGAATGATGCCGACTGACAGAGCAGGCTGGCGTCAAAACTGGAGCTGACTGAAGTTGAGCAAAAATGTATTGGTATTGCAAATGTTGCTTTCAAAGTAGCAGTGTGAGTGGACAGTAAACCAGAAAAGCAAAATGCCAGAATTGATGTAGTCAATCCACCACAGCTTACAACTGCATCTCCTGGACAACTGCATCTCCTGGACAGCTGCATCTCCTGGACACAAGCTGACAGTTTTTATTCAGCAAACATGAGGATCCCAAAGGCCACCATGAGTCTTGCATTCATTCAACATGTACCCAGAAACCGCAGAGGTGCAAACTTAAATTGCAAATGGAGAATAAGATTAGTGATTAGTATCATTATCCGAATAGTTAGAAATAATAAAAGCAGTGCAATTACCATAATTAGTACCTTTATTATGAGAAGAGCGAGCATTTTCTAAATCACTATCACCAGCATATTTGGAGCCTTTACATTAGATCAAATGTTAGCTTGAAAGCTACAGTTACCAATAATACAGTTTTATAAGGAATTCAAGTTGCACAAATAGTCCCTTCAGCATGAGAACGAGTGCACCACCATTGGCGTGATCGCTTACCTTAGCGTGACCATCAAGGTTTGCTTTAGTGCCACAGTCATCATGATGGGCTCCACTACCTTGAGAGGTCTCATCAGCTTGCAAAAGGCAACCGTCCATGCCAACCAAACTGAATCCCATATGTCCACTTGTGCCCACGTTGAGCACCTTGGAGAAGTGAAAAGAGACAGCAATGAGAAGGCAGAAGCAAGAGACAATGAGCTCTTCCACTGAGCTTAGACACTGGAGTGAGCATTTTCTCTGCCTCTTCCATTCATACGGCATTCTAATAAAAGAAACACACAATGATCAGCATCAAGCTGAAACCTCTGCCTGACAGCCACTGTACTGCTGTGGCTCGGTGATTTGAATGCTGTGGTAAAATAGTAAATCTAAAGCTGAATATATTTGTTTTTTATCATGTGTGCTTCTGTTCTATGATCGACAGTTCAATCGTCCCTCTTCAGCATTTCAACCAATCAGCAGCAAGGTAAAAACATTCCCCAATGGGAGCGGCTGAGTGCCTGCAACTTCTGAAACTCAGCCTTTAAAATGACACATTGCAAAGGAAAATGTGGGCTGATTCAGTGATAAGGCAGCTGCTCAAATCACAAGTAGCGTCATTATGATTGTTTTCATGATGATTTCTTTATTCAATCTGCTGTGTATGGCTGAGTCTTTTTCTGGATTTAGGTTCACGACATTGGCAGTACGGGTGTAAATGGAGGTTATTAGAAGCAGTGGCAGTGTCGTGGGAATGCTTGGGAGGATGTTCAGTGCCAGATGATGTTGTGGTCCCTGTGGGGGGGACCTGGGAGTTCTCCTCTGGCACAGAGATAGGAGTCTTTAAGCTCTTTGGTCCTTGCTACATGTTTGAACCTGCCAGACGGCTCTCATCATGTTGCTTTGTAAAGCCAATTTTGCTCACGAAAGAAAAAGGAAAGATGCTAAGCAAACCCCCAACATTAATTATGATTCGTATAATTGGCAGACAATTGCTGGTAAGCTGCCAGACTGGGTTGTTTATTACGTATTCCCAGGGTTGACTGACAAAGTTGACTGTACAAATCTGAAGGGAGCTAAATGGACCTTTCCTGTAAATTAGGCCTCGTTACCCACTGAAAGCCTCTGACCAGGGGCGGAAATCCCATTTCATTTTTTTTTGGGGGGGGGGGGACAACAACAAACAGTAGAATTTCAAAGTGTAACTTCTGGGGGGGACATGAAAAAAATCCTCTCTTTATCCTGTTCCTTTGCAACTTGCCTTGCAGAACTGAGCCCTCCTCATGTTCAATAATGTTATTAAAAGTAATAATAGTAGCTATAGCTTTGTTTTGTGTTAGTACGTATTCTAAATGATCTTCCACCTCAGATGCCTGAGGGACTTCAAGCTTCCTCTCAAGGTGCTCATGAATGTCTACACCTGCACCATTGAGAGTGTTTTGGCTGGGAGTTTCACCACCTTGATGGGCGGCAGCACCAAACAGGACCATCAGAACCACCCTCCCCAACTTGCAGGATTTTTACATCAAGCGATGCAGGTTAAAGGCCAGGACAATTGTGAGCAAACCCACCACACCCCAGCCACAGATTGTTTTCTCTGCTGCCGTCAGGGCAGCGTTCCCGCTACCTGAAGGCAAACACAGAGAGAATAAGGAGGAGCTTCTTCCCTTAGGCTGTTCACCTGCCGGAACAGTAGACGAAACGGACATTACTCACCTGTATATACAGTATGTATATTTTGTTAAATTTTATGTATACTTTTTATCTATATTATGTTACATTTTATTTATTTTATTTTTGTTTAAAATTTTCTTGTCTTTTTGTTCACTATTCTTTTTACTTTCGTGATATATATTGACAAGATATATTTAGCGTGTGTTTATTCTTCCTTTCTTTCTTATTGTTGCTGTTTTGCTGTTGAGGGGTAGAAAAGGTACACAGCACATCTCACAGCACATTATACTGTGTGTACATTATGCTTGTGATAAAAAAAAATGTATCTTGAATCTTGAGATTTTGTCCCGAGCATGGCTTATTCTGATCAATCTACCTTACCAGGAGGTAGTTCATTCAAACCTCACAAATATCTCCCAGATACTCAAGAAACACATTTCTGACTTTGGTGACAAATCGAGCTAAATCAAAGTACATTTACTCAACTTAACTCTCTTCACTTCCATCAGGAATGACCATGATTTCTGTTTCATGAGGCTCTGGCCCTCCACTCCAAGTGTCTGCCCTGTTTGATGCTGCCCATGCTTGGTCGACAAAACTACTCAGACTGTCAGATTTGAAAATGATGCCCAGTTCAATGAGACAAGATGTTTTTTTCCACACACTGTAACAAAGCAGCCCATGATAAACATGGCAGAATGGATGCATGCTGTGACTTTAGACTGAATACTCAACAGAACAGACAGCTCCCTCCATCTTCTGTTATTTCTGTTTTTTCAAAGTCTGTGTCAACTGAAATCTCAATTATGTGTTCTCAGTAATGACAGTAATGACGCCCTTTAATGCTAGCCGCCTTCGGCGAAGCAAACATAAAAATAAGTGAGTAGCACAAGGTAATATTTAGTTATATTTGTATTGGAATATACTTTGTGAGCATGGACAATGTTCTGGAGTACTCCCAGGGAATCCTTACTCAGAATGAAGGCACCAGTGCCCTAAATGACACAGCTATTCTCCTCTCAGCAGGCCTGTGACAGACGAACAATAGGATAATAGCTGCTAATGACTCTGCTCTGTCTGGTCACTCCGCCTGCAAAGGTCACAGCTCACAGAAGCTCTTAGTGACGATCATGCCATCTGTAACCCCCTCCGACCAAATCATCATTTTATCTTTCTGTCTGTCTTTGCTTTAATGAAAGTGTGGGAGAAGGTGAAATTGCAGCGTGCAGCTGTGACAGAAAGTTCTAAGCTTTGTGGGCGAACGGATCACACGGAGGAGCCTCATCACCAGCAGTCTGACAGTGGAGTCACTGGTTTCCAATGCTTCTTTGAATGTAGGGCTCGGGGGTGGGGATGCTGTGTGTGCGTGCGTGTGCGCGTGCGTGCCTGCATGTGTGTCTTGGGTGTTGGGAGCTAAGCCTTGACACCAAATCATCCACAATTGCAAGGCTTTAGATCACTTTCTATGAACCCATGAACACTTTCCCCTCTGACCCCCACCCACCCCAACCGCCGCTCTGATCAGACTCTAGAAAAAACCTTGTTATCGTATCCTCCAAATTGATACAGTTTCCCATTTAAAAATGTTTATTAACAATGAATTGGAGACAAATGACTGTTGACTGATTCGGGACAAGAATAGTAAGGAAACCTTGAAAAATGAAGACGTCTGGATCACAGGCCTGCGACTTACTGTGGAAGTGAACCTGATGCTTCAGTGTGGATGGACGTCGCCTTTACACAACACTATTGTCTCTGAAGCTGTTGGTCTTTTTTCAAAAAGAAAAACCTGTCAAAAAAAACAACAACAAAAGAAACCCAACCATTTTTTATTAATGTCTTAATTGCTGGCAGTTGCTGAACTCATTGCTATTTGCTGTGTACGCAGTAGCTGTTGTTTATTGACAAATGGGGACGGGGGGAGGTGAATATATGTGTGTATGTATGTATGTATGTATCTATGTATGTATGTATGTATGTATGTATCTATCTATCTATCTATCTATCTATCTATCTATCTGTATGTCTATACGTGTGTGTGTGTGTGTGTGTGTGTGTGTGTGTGTGTGTGTGTGTGTGTGTGTGTGTGTGTGTGTGTGTGTG
>JAUESF010072546.1:0-13532 GCA_032274765.1 Malacoctenus tetranemus | reverse complement strand
ACACACACACACACACACACACACACACACACACACACACACACACACACACACACACACACACACACACACGTCTGTGCACCTTCTAGTTACCAGCACTGGTAACTTCCTGTCACTTGGAGTTCTTTCCCACGCGTACCTCCCTCACGACTGCAAAGCAAAAAACAAAATCAGGCGTCACAGGGTTGATTGTTGTGAATCGAAAAAGCTTTTGAATGCGTAAAGTCAGAGACAAGAGAGGAAATCATTGCTTCTGCTTCAATCCCAGTTGCGTTTCCTCCTCCTTTCTCCTGCAGCTCGCCCGCTGCCTCCCTTCCTCAACTCTCGGCAGTAAACTTCACAAGGTTCGGCTTCCTTTCCGTAGCGCTCGAGGCAGCGTGACGCCTCGTTCGCCAATTTCAGAGCACCGAGTATCTGATTTGTTTTGTTTTTTGTGAACGCCGTTCCTTTGGTTTTCCATCGAGAGATTTCTCCCGGCTGAGTCGCCACACCTGTTTAACGATTCGATAAAGTTAACTCGTTAAGCAACCGGTTAAGCTTGCTTGATGAGACGCCACTCTGAGGGGGGGGTGCTCTGAATCACTCTTGGCGCCATCTTGGCAGCCCCTCCCGAGTCAGTCGACTCGTTTGCAGTGTTTAGTACCCAAAGAGGTCCTTCTGACAAATTTCATGTCCCTTTTTGTTGAGAGAAGATAATTAAATGTAAAATTCATTAAAGGCTGTTATTCTGCTGTCATGTGAGAACAGCACAAGATTCATGGTGCGATCTGAAGACGCCCGCATGAAAAATGCGTTTGAACTCACTATTACTGCGGCGGTGATAAAAATCTACCTCCGAATGATCAAAACACCTCATAAAATCAGAGTTTTCATCAGAAAATCCTTCAGGTAATTTGCAAATTTCTAATTTTGAGATCTTTTTTTTTTAATACATTAATAAAAATAGACAAACTCTCTGAGCGTTTCCTGGAAAAAAAACACATTCACCACTCTTCACCAGGTACCGGATCGCTGTCGATGCTTCACATTGCGGACACGTCTCCGTAACGCACACAAATACTCAGAGCTAAATGTCATGTCCAGGCCGAGTGATATGATGACAGGCTGGAAGCGCAACCGAGGCGAACCAAACAATGAGTGGCAGCGTCGACTGTCACGGACATTCTGCTGAGTCAAACGCGGCCGCTGCGGAAAACACAGCTGAGCCACCAGGCTGGGACATAACTCAAGCTGACTGAGGTATGCGAGCGTTGCTGCGTGCACCTCTGTGCGTGTGCGCGCGCATGTGTGTGTGTGTGTGCAGCACACAGGGGTAATATTGAAAGGTTTGCATCAACAGGCAAACAAGATTATTAATTTCTCTCTCTCGCTCGAACGCTTTCGTTTTTATTTCCATTTGTTTGCCTTTCTCTCCTTCTGGGACCCGGCGCTCCCGAGATAAAGTGAATCCTGCGAGGGACGACTTGTGACTCTGAGCGCGCGCGGATCCATTTTCCTATAGGATAACAGAGTGTCTGCGGGCGCCTGTGTGTGCGTGCTTCTGCGTGCGCACTTAATGAGATGAATGCATGCACGCCTCCCTTTTCCCAATTACAGTGAGTGGAGGAGTGAAACAAGTGGCAGAAAAAAAAAGGAGAGAAAGACGGGATGCAGGGAGGGGGGGGGGGACAGAGGGGAGGAAGAAGAATGCGCGGTGATTGGAGAGCGAGAGCGGGAGATGAAGTGGGTCCATTTGCCAACAAACTATTTTCCCCCCTCCCAGTCCTTCTCTTTGAGGGACTCACTTCATCTGTCTTGACTGAGAATGTTTGATTATGGCTCTCGCGCCGTCTCCTCTCATCTCTCCATCTGCTCCAGTGACCCCACAACTGACAACCTATGCTTTCCTCTGCTCTCGCCCCCTACTTTGAATTACTTATTTTCTCCCTTTGATTACTTTTTCTTCATTTCAGCGTCTCGTCTCATCCTCCGGTGACCGTTCATTTCCCCCCCGTCCATCAATCAGCTTCTCCTCTCTCTTCTTAAAAAGAAACGGCGCACCTGGTTATTATCAACGCAACCCTGTGCCAATCAGGGCTCACGTGTAATAACGCCGATTGAATTAAAACGCGCGTGAAGGAGCTGCTACCTCACGAGCAGTTTGTTTAAATATCCAACAAAAACCAAGCGTCCCTCGACTGAACCTGCTTCCAAATGAGCTAAAACGCATTTGAGCAGCACAGAAGCCCGCCCCCAATAACGCCTCGCACTGTGAGAAAAAGCGGGCAATCAAAAGAGAGGACACTGAATTATTAACGGCTAATAAATCTGCTCAATGCTAGTTTTGATAATCGAGACGGCTTTTTTCATTAACACTTCGGTTCCACAGGTTTTATAAGTAGGAATACAGGGACGAGCCCGAAGGGACGCCGAGAGAAGTTCGCGGCGTTCGCCGTTGCTTTCCTCCTCGTTTCATCGCACTTTACTGGATCTGTGAACAGAAGCGCATGCGGCTGATCTGAAGCAGAGCTCACACGGAGAAGAGACGGGCAGCACAGAGAAACCAGTGTGCCGACTCTGGTACAGAAGAAAACAACCAAAAAAAAAAAAAGAGGAGAAGAAAAAACTCCAGCCGTCTGCGGGTGAAATGAGAAAAGTTGAAGGCAGAAGCAGACAGAGAAACTGCCTGCATCGATGTGCGGCCGCTTCCAAAACCAAGGAGAGCTTGGCAACATTTTCATTGCCCTGACACAAAGTGATTGGTGGAGGCTCTGGAAACTGAGTGAGGTCATAATACTGGACGGTGCACACAACGACAGGGCCACCGAGGCGCTTACGCAAGAGCCCGATTTCTGCAGACTCCTGCAGAAAAAGGCAGATAAAAGGCATTAACACGTCTTGCAACAAAGGTTCAAATCACAGATCTGCATAAAGGAGCTGGTGATAAATATGAATAATTAATGCTCATTTTCAAAGACTTTTTCCAGAGTACCTTTTGTCTGAACTTTACTTTTTTTTATGTGCAGCGGGGAGATCGGTGGAGGACGACACCGCTGGTCGTCTGCAGTGTTGCAGGTCAGCCTGCATGGAACAGCTGGCTGAGAAGCAAACTGCTGACTGCAGATCAGCAGAGCCTCCTCCTGCTTCTGTGTGTATTCTTTATCTGAAGCACGATTACACACGCTGACTATCACTCACAATGCATCTCAGAGGCTCGGCTCGGTTATTACACCTCGGAAGTGAGTGTGTCTTCTAATTGCCCTCACACACTCAAAATTACAAGTCTAAACTCAAAACAACTTGGAAGACGCCCAATTATGATTCCCTACAGTTACAGACAGTTTCTAATGTTACGATGAGCACTTCTTTTCAAAGTTGTCTTACAAAGGAAATTTGTTTTTCCGCCATTAAAATTTGCAATTTTTGCCTGCGAGTGTGATGTTTGCTTGTTTCTTGTTAATTATCAGCTGGTCTTCAAAACGCTCACAGCATGTTGTTAATATCATCCTAACCGGGGGTTCATCATCAAGGGGGAGCGGGTGGGTGATAAACAGGAGTCAATACTTGTACACTTGAATTGTGGATGCACACTTGTGCCAAAATGATTCCCTCCATCACAGACCGACAACACGCGTGTGTAGCAGCGGCCAAGTCTCCATATACTGCAGGCTGGCTCCTCACTGAGGTATGATGCCCACCTCCATCCTGGATCAAAGGGCTGAGCTAAAAACCTCTGGCCAGACACGCACACACACATACGCAAGCACACACGCAAGCACACACACACACACACACACACACACACACACACACACACAGACAGCATAGTTCTTCCAGCTTCTTCCTGGATGAGATCAAAAAGGGCTTCTGCTTCTTTTTTTTTTGCTCTGAGCCTATAGCATAAATCACCATACACAGACGAGTGTCCACAAACACACACTCGCATGCACGTGCACATACACACACATGCAGACACACACACACTCGTGCACACTCTACTCAAACACCTGTGGCACATCAAACGCACCCAGCTGAGAACACACACCTGCAGCAGGGTAAAGCCCTTAGATTGAACAAGTAAATCACGCTGCTCTCAAAACATGCATGCGCACACGCACACGCACACACACACACACACACACACACACACACACACACACACACACAAAGACAACGCTGCATTTCCACTCAACCCAGCCTGATCTTGCCAATATTCCGTGACCAGTGACTCACTATGCAAAGATCCCATTCAAATAGTTTGCGATGGCTCGACCGCAATGAAAACGTAGGCAAACAAATAAGGAACCTCAGCCAGGTGTGTTTACAGGAAGCGCGGGGAGGCGAGGCACTCCTGTGTGTGCATCAACCCACGCCCTCTGGATGTTCCACAAAAAAAAAAAAAAATGGCAACACTTAAAAGAGAAAAAGTGAAGAGAAAGTGAGACGGGGCGGAGGAGGAGTGGCAGCGGGAGAGATAAACAGAGAGAAGGTGCAGGGGAAATAAAGCGAGGCAGCCTGAGGTAGGCTCCGCTGGAAGGTTGCCCGTTTGAATCCCAGCGCAGGCTGGAAACATTCTGGAGAGTCGCTTTCTTCACCTCACTGCGAGACCGCTCTTAAGCCTCCAACTAATCTCGTGCCGCCACTAAATGACTGGCAGAACAAGTCTGGGGTTTTAAAAGGCATCTCCCAGGTGTGAGGAGAGACGGCGAGTCTGCGCGCCTCACTGATGTATCTCCAGCCACCTGCTCGTTTATTTCCACCAGTTGTTCAGGCGAAGAGGAATCTGTTCCTTCATTGCCTTTGGAAACCTGAAATCTGTGATTTCCCCGTCGCGCAAACTGTTGTTGTCCTTGTAACTGAATAAATTAAAACGCGTTGCGACGAGCACGCACCCTGTTTTGAACGAAACGCTCCCCTCTGGTCAGAACAGTGTCCCAGTTCTGTGTTTGCCCACACGGAGAAAACGCCCCTCACAGTGTGGCTTCATGGTGCCGATTCAACCTGTGGAAACGTCTCGCTGGCGACACTTCAGCTATCACATCTGCAAGATTACAGACTGCCACTGACTAATTGGCAAATTGCAGTAATGCACAGTAATTACCGTGAAGTAATCTGAATATAGCCATCCAGCGTGTGGTCTGGAACCAGCTTTATTTAATCAGGCTCCAATTAACTAATAATGGAGAGAAAACCTGAAGATAAGGGCTGTTATTTACCGTTCGACTGTTTGTGTGAGGGTTTCTTTGTACTCTCCATGAAGACGTTGGAAAGTCCAGAACGTAATTGAAGTTCCCTCTCACTCTCCACCTCCTCCTCACCCTCCACCTCCTCCTCAGTCTGCACCTCCTCCTCACCCTCCACCTCATCCTGCGATCTGATCTGAAAACACGCGCGTTTGGATCTTCTGACACTTGACTGCACGTCCCTGATGCTCACAAGACAAGATTTTTATCACCCCCGCCTGTGTCCACATGAACAAGCATCGTGTTGTAATTTTAAGAATAGACATGCTATAAACTTGGCCTAATGAGAGAAGAGAAACGCTTTCTGTTGATTCCCATCTTGGAGGCCATTTGGACCGTTTATGACCCGATATTGCCTCCAATATGAGCCGCAGCCCCACCGGTTTAGCTGATATGGAACCACAACATGATGATGACGGCCTGGTTTTCTTGGTTTTGCTTGTTCTTAACCTGATTTTCCAGTTCCCCGCAGAATAAGAATTGTGCTGGCAAGCAGTTTATGCAAAAACTGAGAGGAAGTAATTTTCATATCACGGTCTAACAAAGGAAAATAAAGCCCACATTGTTTCCCTCCTGTGTTTTGCACCAAACGCTGTATAAAGTATCTCTTCATTGCTTTTTTCATTTGTGTGCGCTGATGAAATGATTTCCTACTGGGTCCCTCCTTCCAGATGGACCATAAAGAGATAACACACAATTTAAAGCCACAAGTATGTGGTGGCTTCACTGGGGTGGTGACAGGAGGGTGGGTTCTAGTTAAAAGTGGATGGAGAGACAAAGTCTGGGGGCCTCACCGCCACCTTCATCAACTGGGATGTTGAGCAGGACGAGCATCACTCTGTAACGCGGTGGCATCGCACTGGATTGTAATTTATTTTCGGACTGAAACACAATATTTCATAACACTCTAAAATGAAAATGTACTGAAAACTGTGATGGATGATTAGCTCGAGATGTTATTTAGCACGAGAGACCAAACCGTGTCTGCAGGTCTTTCATATTTCCGAGCTTTAATAAGAATTTCCTCGTTACCAAATTAAACAAACTTTGTTTCACACCAGCAAA
The DNA here is from genome assembly GCA_032274765.1 of Malacoctenus tetranemus. Classification (NCBI taxonomy): domain Eukaryota; kingdom Metazoa; phylum Chordata; class Actinopteri; order Blenniiformes; family Labrisomidae; genus Malacoctenus; species Malacoctenus tetranemus. Next base: position 7,245 of record JAUESF010072546.1, on the reverse strand, counting down.
CGTTATTTCAAGACATTATCTCTCGTTAGGCGGAGCAAATTGGTAAACCCATGATGGTTTAAACCATCAACCACATCATCAGTGAGCCAATCAAATCCAAGCCTAGAAAATACATCAAGTCCGACGTCACACATCAAGATAAATGTGCTGCAAGGTCGCATTTAATGCAACCGTGGCGTTCATAACACACAACATCCTAAGCTCTGATGTGCTGTGAATATAATCACTGCTCTGATTAGAATTAATTTCAATGCATCGCGCTGTGGCTCTTTTTCTTTCCCATAAACTTGTGTTTGCGTCTAGGCGTTGATCAAAGGGCTCACGGAGCCTCGCGATCTTGCAACCCATCAGATGAACCACCTGCGGTGGAGTCACAGTTACTCATTGCTTCCTCTCTCTTCGTCTTCTGGATGCAGTTTAAAATGCACCAAAAAGGAGCAGACGTGACTGGACTGTTTGTTTGTTTTTGACACTTGGACTGGATAAAGCCACAATGTGACATTTAAAGTAAATGTGTGTTTCTTTCATAAGCAAGAATCAACAAACAGGATCCACGACTGCAATTTGGACTGGAGATGAAACATAAATAGCTCTCCCCTTTTTACATTTGACACACTTCGAGACTGTTTGTTGGCTTCTTGGCCACCTTTGGTTTGTACTTTCCCTGCTTTTTAAATATATATATTAGGTGTTGTAGGAGGAAAACACCTAAAGGTCTCTCAACCAGCCGAGATTGAAATCCACGGAAAAATTACGAACAACCGGGTCTGAGAACGAGCGGACCGTGAGTGAAAGGTCCCCATGTTTCTCTTTACATCACACATGCACTTCTGGCTATATCTCCAGTGAGCGTATGTAAATGAACGCACTTATATTCAGTGCGGGCACAAAAGTAATGCCGGAATTGCGCCTTCGTGACGCTTTCAGAGCTCAAGCTTTGTTCCCTGGGAGGTGGCGACTGTACGGAGGGATTCAGGTAATGGGGTTGTATTACAGGACTGTGCGAAAATGGCAGATGTTCCTGTTTACGCTCACTATTCAGTGTAGTTACTTGATCTGTCGTTTCCTTAATACAAACGCCGTCTTTAAGAGATTGGAAATGCTTTCCTCCATTTGATGCAGGTCTAAAGGTGCCTGTGTGTGTGTGTGTGTGTGTGTGTGTGTGTGTGTGTGTGTGTGTGTGTGTGTGTGTGTGTGTGTGTGTGTGTGGCAGCTGTAGGGAAGAATCGCATGTGACTCGCATCAGATGGCAGGATGTTTTATTTCTGTACTTTTTTTTTTCAATGCCTCTCTTACTTTACGGAAAATCTAAGAGAGACCAACTTCAGATGATAATTCCTCCAAGTCTTATTAGCTGAGGAGTCTCCCAGTAACGCTGAAAAATATTTTGATGCCTAAATCTGGAATAAATTAAATTAAATCATGAATTATGGATGTATTAACACATCTTGACATGATGAAACGTGTTGTCAAACAAGTGTTTACCAACGCATCCCGCAGTTACTGAGCAGCACGCATCGCAACCAAGGAGCCGTGTATCGGAAGACGTTCACATGATTTAGGCTCAAGTACTGGTCTCCAAAATCTCCAGTTCGGCTCCTTTTTGCCGAAAACATTCTTGCTAAACCATGACACAAACTAAAGTTTGTGCATTTAGATGTAATTTATTCTTGTCTACTTCTTAAGTGGGTTTTAAATTCAGTATCAATTTGTGTATTCATAAATAGCTGCGAGAATATATATACGATAATCATAAGATGAGATAAAAGAAGGAAAGTCAGAAAAAGACATTTAAGAAAAACAACACAGAAGATGTGAAAAAGCTAAAGGTATGCTTGCATTTTACTGTGTTAAGTTGAAATCAGGAGGCTCCTTTCAAAAAACTTGACCTAGAGTCCGACCTTTCATGACTCTTGGACCTCTTGTTAGTTTAGGGACGACTGGCTGAGGTACAAAGAGTTGCAGAAATGTAAAATTAGTTGGTGGGTTTTTCTTTCGTGAAGATCGGAGAGCAGCAGATTGTTGAAGCGTTTTACTTTCACACACCGTCTGTGGTCTCTCACCGAGCGGCTACATAAGCAAATTGTCACTCCTGTGCGGTGAGAATAACTCTTCGACATGACTCCAGCTCACAGACGTTTTGCTTTCACAATAGCCTGAGGTCTTATTAAATTAAGGGCAATAATTTGCACTGCTGCAACTACTGGAAAGTCTTGTTCGGACTCCTTGCGACTTTGTCTTAATTAGACCCTTATTCAAACAATTATAAATTAGCTCTTTATTACTTTTGGACACAGCTGGAGCCCTCAGGCGAGCGGCGCATAACCTGCATTGAGAGGTCACCGCCCTGTTTAATTCAACATACCAAGTACTTAACATTGGAGCCAAGAGTCAGGCGCTCCCCTGTACGACACGAAAATTGCTGTCGGGGTCGAACCGGGGGAAGGACACTCTCCTCTGACAGCGAGCTGATTTGGGTCCTTTGTGCACCAAAATTGTTCCACGGAGCTTCCTGTGTATCCAGCCTGCAACGCCGTCTCAGGCTGCAGGACGGCGGAGCTCACATATTGGGGTTCCTCTTAACGAAGAATTGACAGGGTATGTCTAGAACTCCATAAAACAACCGGTCTTTGTACTACACACCGTGATGATCAAAGACTTGTGAGCCACTTCCAATGCAGTAATTGCTCCATGCTTCATTTGTTCTATTTTCGCACCTTCTCGGGAATTAATACGACAAAATCATGAATAATGTTGGTAATTATGGTTGCATTCAGTGTGAAAAAATAAAAACTGTAAAGGTGGGCTTAAAGGCAAAATAATTACGACAATTATATTCAGTTACCAGCCTTAAGCATCGTTAAACAACGTAGCATAAATAGATGCGCAACTAACAACCACTCATTAACGATCCTTCTGATGATTACTTGCTTAATTAACAGCTCAAACATTTGGTTCCAAAATCATCTTAGAAAAATCCAATCTCTTCCTTATTGCATTAAAATAAGAGCTTCACAAATGAGTCGTTTCGCTTCAAGTTTGCACGAAAAAGACGACTGCGACTGTATGTGACGGCCCCCCAGTGGTTGGAGTGATAGAGGGGGGGATGAAGACAAGTCAATAAATAGGATGGGGTGGGTGGAGATGCAGACACAGAGTTTTGGTTTAGAATATTGCAGTTCAAGAACATTGAGAATAGAAAAGCCAACATATGAAACGCAACTACAAAACTCGGTAACTTTACTCAAAAAACTGGAGTTCTCCTGAACTTTCCCAGATTCATTTTTTGCAAAAAGGTTTGTTTTCCTCAGCAGGACCAAATATTTTGTTTTCTTAACTCTCATACACACACACACACACGCGCACACACACTCTCTCACTTCCTGTGTCTGCGCTACGCTTTCTCACCCTCCGTCTTTTGGCTTCGCTGTGTCTCGCAGCCAAAACAGTAGGTGTTTTGCAGCCATCCTGCCTTATCTGAATGTCTCGCTCCAGAAACATCTCAAAAAGTACAAGATAAGCATTTTGTACTCTCCCTCCCTCCATCCCATCCCTTCACACGGTGGATCAATAGGAACCCTCCTCCTCTTCCCCTATCTTACATAACAAACGCCGAGGCCTAAACAACCAAAACAGCCTCCATTCCACCTGTGTGGCCCCGAGCAACCGATTCCTTTGTCCCTGGTGGGAAGACCCAGAGGGAGGAGGGAATCAGACACGAGAAGAGAACAGAAGTGGAACAGAAACGAACGGGGGGAAAGAAAACACAGAAACTGGCAGAGGGAGTTTGCGGTGCATCCTACTTGGTGCACATTTCAAAGCTCTGACGGATACTTTTGAAGGAAAACTCCTCGGAAATGCAGCTTTTTCGCAAAGGCAACAACCAGGCCGACTGAGGGGGAACAACACGCCGCGTGATGGACCCGTCAGACACACACACACAGACACACACACACCATTTTGTCGGAGCCTTAAAATATAAACGGAATATTTGTACCTTTCAACCGACTGCACAAACAGACGGGCTGTGCTAGCAAAGAGATGGTGGTGACCCCGCTAACCTATTCACGGCAGCAACGGCTCACTGAAAAAGCCAAAGCAGGACCACAGTGCGAGTTTGTTTGTCAACATGGGAGAGATACACAAGCCGTACGCTGTCGTATAAAGACACAAACACAAGTGATTATCTTCCATTAGGATACTCGGGCTCCTTCTCTATAGCTGCCACTTTGTCTGCTGTGAAAGGAAAACACTTAGGACAGATAGGAGGTTAGCAGAAGCCTGACACACATACACACGCACACACCTGCCAGCAATACATACTGTATGTGGTCTGCAGCGCTGTCAGGACCAGATCCTGCCTCCCATACCAAGTCCACACATTGAGGCCGCGACACACACACACACACGCGCGCAGGAAAAAACGCTGTCCCTCAAAAGCAAACACGCACACGCACGCATGCACACACACGCGCGCGCACACACACAGTGTGCGAAGTGTCAGGTGGCAGTGATTTGTTCCTCCTGACAGACAGGAAATAAGGGAGTCGACCAGGGACCTCACTTCCTCTTAGACCGGACTAACCTGACATCTATCAGGAACCCACACACAACCACAACAGAGACACACACTCACCACTCTCTCACACACACACACGAACCACAACAGACACACACGCGTCGTCTCCTCCATAGTTTGGTGCACTAAATCTTATGCGCATGCCCGCACACATGCACGCACACACGCATACATTGTCTTCATCATAGTTTGGTGCACTAACTCTTATGCACATACACATGCATCCACATACACACACACACACACACACACACACACACACACACACACAAGCACACACACACACACACGTGCACACACGTGCACACACACACACACAAACTCAGAACTCCTCAGTGTCTCCTGGGGCAGAATTCAAATGTGGGATTAAACACTTCTTTGTCTGTGGGCAAAGAAAGAACATGTGGACCACTGTTTCGTGACTACAACTGCAGTCCCAAATACATCAAAGTCTGCAAGTTGCATGCCGGAGAAACGGAGCACGCTGTTAACACTTCAAGTGACAAACATCCTCTGATACAAATTGCTTCGACTGCTCCGCGGCGTTTGTTTAAAGCTGTAAGCGGAGCTTGACAGAGGAGGGCCGGGCCATTGGTGGGAGATGCTAACAACTGAGAAATGCCCCGTAGCAGCATCAAAGCGCTGGGGAGGCCATGCAGAGGTTGTGCGGCACGGACAATGGAAAGCACTTGATTAGCCCACTAATTGAATCTCGCCTCATTAATGCAGGGTTACGCCAACTTTCAAATTCCGCCTTAACCGGTTGACGCTGATGAGAGGGAAGGGCTCGCGTGTGCGCGCGCCACGCTGCGTGCCAGTCGATCCGATTTAGGTTTTGACATCACCCTAAGAACTTCCCCAGCCCACAGCCCACCACCCAGACGTCCTCGCCGTGACCTCAATTCACTTGAGCGCGCCCGGCGGTCCAATCAGCACCAGGCTCGGGCTCGGCCGGGCCAATGGCATGTGTCAAATCAAACCTAATCACACACTGATAGATCCGCCAAGTGGGTCAGCAGCGCTGTGGCGGAAGCCTTTTTCCTCGGCCCCGCCGAGAAGGACGGCAACTTTGAATTTCCACGGCGAGGAAGGGGAACTGACAGTCCTGAAGAGTGGAACCCGCAATCTGAGTCTTACACCAGTGGGACGCGGGGGGGGTAACAGCTGGAAGGCTCCAGACACACTTTCATGCAGTTACCTTGGGCAAGGTTAGCAATAATGACGAGCAGCAGTATTTTTCATTAAACTTTGGCTACTTATAGACCATTATCATTACCCACATTAGCAGGTGGGACGAGATCATTCCCCACATATCATAAAGCTAATGAGCCATGACACTGTTTCTACAGGAGACCCCTTCCTTTTTTTTTTTTACTTTGGACACCGGCGTGTTTGGAAGACGTGAGACGTGCGATGCCATTTGAAAAAGTACATGCAGCAAGATTCTCAGCGAGAGGCACAAAAGACGGAGAGACATCCCAGACCTCGGAGATGACTGACATTTCGAAAACCCACCGAATGTGACCCACCCCTGACTTCACTCGGAATATTAAGAGCAAAGCGATGCCCCGTCTGAGTCCATGCTGAAAATGTGAATCAAACAGCTGTGGAGCAGAACCTACTCGGTGGAGGGGGAGGGGAGGGTGCGGGGAGGGGGGGTGTTGGTTGCGAGGGGAATAAGTTATGAATAAAGAAGCGAGGGTGGAGAGGTGAGCAGATGAGAGGTGGAGGGGAGAAGGGGGGGGAGGAGGGGGTGGAGCGAGAGAGAGAGGGACAGTAAAATGCTGCCGTCACTTAAACTCTAAAATGAAAGATCGATGAGCTTATTTAAATGTGCTCCCAGAGACGAGAGTTGGCTCATATAAACCCCTCGCATTTATGAGGAGGGGTGTGGGCATCGATTGACTGGGAGAAAACCAGGAGAGTGAGAAAGGGATGGGGGGGTGGAAAGGGGCAGCGTGGGAGGAGGAGGAGGAGGAGAGAGGGAGGAGGAGGCGGGGGGAGCGACAGAGGCGGGGAGAGATCAGCAGGATCAACCCTGGCTCATGAATTTCATCCTTTTCCTCCTAAAATAAAACGTCCTAATAAATGCTGGGATAGAAGCGTCGGAACCTGGAAAATCTACAGCTTTCGATTGGCCGCCTGGCACAGCTTATCAGATCAATACCCCCCCCCCACCCCATTCCTCCCACCCACCCCTTCTCCTCCTCACCACAACAACCACGCTCCGTCCCGATTCTGTTTCACTAATTTCAAATTCTGCCCCCCCACTCCCCACCCCTCCTCCTCCCTCATCACTCTACCACTTCTGCCCGGACAGCTGGAAAGGGGCTGTTGGGTATGAGGGTGGGAATAAGGGGGTGACTTGGAGGGAGGGAGGGAGGGGCCGTGGTGTCTTGCGTGCCGCCTGCGAGACCTTGACATTAATGGGGGAGCTGAAGGAGCTGACTCTGCAACCACACCAGGGAGAAAGGGAAGGGAGGGGGTGGAGGGGGGGGGGCAGACGGCGAGCGCGATGACTGGGAAAAGAAAGGAGGGGAGAGCAACTTTTGACACACACAGAGGTGTTGTCATGCCGTCATCATCGATTGAACTGCAGGCACGGCGCCGTGAGTGACAAGCACGGTGCGCCGCATTCCCCCCATAACCCCCGCCGCCGCCGCCTC
>JAUESF010072516.1:0-13534 GCA_032274765.1 Malacoctenus tetranemus | reverse complement strand
GTGTGTGTGTGTGTGTGTGTGTGTGTGTGTGTGTGTGTGTGTGTGTGTGTGTGTGTGTGTGTGTGTGTGTACTTTAGCATGAGGATAAAAAAAAGGAAGAATGCGTGTATTATGATGTTGACAGATGTTTTGGAAAGAAGTAAAAAAAAGACGGTGAGTTTGGGGGGGCGGCAAATGTTCAGAAAACAGAGAGACAAGAGGATGTGAGGAAATAATCACGGGGACACGAGATGCAGGCAGAAAACATGGCGCCCCAGTTCACACAAAGCCGTATGGCTTGAATGAAGGATAAGGCTAGTGCTGACACCCAGAGGACAGAAGCAGTCAACTGCGTGGTAGAGATAACAGGCGGTGAAAAGAGAGCGCCGTGGGGAAAGGGTGGGGAAAGGGTGGGGGTCGGGGGTGTGGGGGGGGTGAGGGATATGAAGGAAGACAGGAACAGAAAGGGAAGAAAAATGTTTGGACAGATAAGACGAGAGCAGGGAAATGAAAAGGGGGGGGGTAGGCTGATGCCAAACTCAACACAATGGTAGGATCCTCCATAATTGAAAAAGCCTGTTTCTCTGAAAGCAGTGTCTTATTTGTTTTCTGTCGACTGCTCACTTGAAGGAATCAAGGTTTCCAATGTGACACTTCTAAAGACATTGTGTCCGTGAAATCGTCACAGCAACGGGGCTGTGGCTGCAATGTGAGCACTGTGTGGTGTTCTTCTGGGCAGACACTACAGAGGGTAAAGATGATCTTTGCTCCTTTGACTCTCAATTTTCTTCTCTTCATCTCTGTTCGCCCTGGTTTAGCACATCCCCACGAGAGGAGCAAAGAGCACATCCATGTCTACTCGTATCCGCACCCTCACAAGTACCAGCGCGTTGTGTACATTTGCATGCTCATATTGACAGTAACACTTATTGAATCATTCTATGGACCCAGATTGGATTGGATTTGATCACACATTTTTTTACTGCTTCAGAAGGCCCCATTCCACTTTACATAGCAGTCACATTCACTGGTTTGGCTGCCACGGGAGTGTGCGAGTACAGCCTGAGGTTCAGCACTGCTTCAGTACATGGACAGGATAAAATGGGGATTGAACTCTGGGATTGGAAGATGACCCGCTCTGCTAACGGAGCTGCAGACCAAACCCTGGGAGGGAGAGTCTGGGAGAAGCAAACAGTGGCTGTAACTGTTGGCTGAGATTAAAGAGAGAGAGAGAGAGAGAGAGAGAGAGGGGTCCTGTATTTTTCTGCTTTGGCTGCATGTAACCTAAAAGAAACATAATTGCACATGAGGGTTGCCTTTTTTTCTCTTCATTAGATTCTTGTATCCCAGAATTCCATCCAGTGCATACCTCTCAGTGATTGGATTAGCGGTATAGTTTGACTCGTTTTGTTGTTATGGTGCATTTCTCTGCTCCAGGCCAAAAAAACTGATTGTATTTGTGTTATTTGCAGAAGTATATAACATGGGGCTTTAAAAAAACACGCTCAGTCTTCGTGACACCGTATGCTGGGAATTTCCTTGATAAACCAATGTTGTGTACATAGTGAGATGCAGACCTGGTATTTCTCTTGCCAGCTAAGGACTGAATAGAGCATATAAAAGAGCAGCAGAGAGTGTTTCTTGCTACCACAGGGTTCAGATGGCAGTGCGCTCAAATGCGTTGTTCAGCCAAGCTGAACTCAAAAATGATTACATACTCGTAATAGAAGGGGCGAAATGATCAATATGTTATTCTAATACAACCTTTATTATTGTAAAATCAGAACTTCCTGGACCATATGATGTCAGAAGTTGGATAACAACTGACTCTCCAAACAGTGTTTTCCACAACCAAGCAGTGAGTGTGCAACAGACTTGCTTGCACACTGCTTGACATCAGACCAAAACAGAAAAATGGAAATGTCTCTGTTGTTTTGTGTCTGTTTCTGGCTTGTACACCAATGAAATGTCCTCATCCATGAACTGGATGAAACACTGTGTTGTTCTGAGAATGAAGTGTCGTTGGCACTACAGCCAGGCTTTTCTAGCATGGACTTTCCTTTCTGTACAAAGACACATTTACTGATGACTACATTGTCCATACGTGCAAATAAGTGTTAGATATTGAGCCTCTTTTCATTTTTAGCCATTTGACAAGTTGGTGACCTGACCAACATGCACCCTACCATTCACCTGAGGTAAGTAGGGAAGCAGCTCAAGTTCCATGTAAACCCTCAAAGCCTTTTTAGTAGGAATTGAGGTTGAGCAGAGATCCTTTCGTCAAAAGAAGCATGGATGGAGAACAGGAGTGATTACTGGTTCATAGAGGTTGATCGCTAAAAGCCAAGTGTGTGAACAGCTTTTTGACATCATTTGTGGCTAAGGTTTAAAATGTCCACCTATCCATCGTCCATACTTCTCTAACAAATTAGAGGGTGCTGAGGCTGATACCAGTATATATCCTGCTAAAGCAGGGCACACACCCACCCTCCACGCAACAGGAATGAGGCAGACTACCAAAAAGGTGGATTTGTGGATTTTTTGGGATCGTGGGAGCTTATAAGGGGAAAAAAACTACATCTACACTGAAAGACCCCCACCTGAGCAAGTAGGTTGCCAAATACTTGCTGTGAGGCCAGAACGCTAGCCACTGCAGGATCACTTCACCCTGCCCTGAATGTTTTGATACAAACTCTTGTCTTTTCTCTCCCTGTATAGAAGGAATTTACCATATGAGTGCAATTTTGTTGTTGTTATTATAAGGAACAAACCAGACCAAATTTGTCCGTGCCACAACTCATTGTTCTTCATCTGCAGTCCACGGCCCATGCTAATGCGGCTGTTATTCACTTTCTTTATCCAAACCACATAAGATAACGTTGAGACGTGCAGAAGGTAGAAAGCTCTCCATCTGTTACCTTGGCTATTTTACAGTTGTCAGACTCACATCACTTACAGAACATCCAGGCTGATGCAGGACACTAAATCACCACACTGCGAGCTGGAATTCCTTTAGGTGGACTCACAGTTACTTGAGGCAGCTTTCATGGCTGGTTTCACCTGACAAACCATGACCACACTTCTCTGAGCTGATGCATTGAAATGATTTTCAGGCACTGTTTTCAACAGCATTGTTTCGTTCATACAAAGAAGAAAAACATTCCCAGTGAAGGGAGCTCATTTTGCAAAACAGCGCAGTGCCATTCAATTTACTCTTGGTAAAAATCGTGAGATGGAGTGACATCATGTGTGGAGTGTGTGACCCCCCCCTACAAATTGAAAAAAATTGAATTTGGCGTCATGTGGCCCCTGAGTTTGACACCCACACTTGGGCTGTCACTGAAATCATTGCTTTTGGGCTTTGTGTGTTAAGACACCTTTTGGTTGGGAACTGAACAAACACACCAGGGAAGGTTTTGTGGGTCCCATTGTGGAGAGAGGCTGAATGAGACGTGCAAACATCCATGGGTCTCTGTGCTGCTGCCCCCCCACCCCATAAACCACCAGGCCAGTGAGAAAAGTTGAGCAATGCTGTGGTGAGTGTCTCCTGCTCAGACGTTTAATCTGCTCGGCTCGATGTTGGCATTCTGACAGACATGTGACTCAGACAGGGATTCAAATATGAGATTGGCGTGTCAAACTGCCAACCGCGCTGAGTGAAACGTGTATCAGATATGAGCAGCACACAACTCGCGTATCAGTCTGATTGACTTTTTGAAAATGTATTAAATGGAGAAACAGAAACACACACACACACACACACACACACACACACACACACACACACACACACACACACACACACACACACGTAAATACTCACACCGCAATCTGGCTGTTTATCCCTTGCACACTCGCAGGATCCCAGGATCGGCATACTTGTGTGTGTGTGTGTGCTGTCTTTAACCCTATCAGCCAGAGGGAGCACAAGCCATTATACCCCTCACTCTCCATGGCAGTGCCACTACTGAAACTCCCTGCCCAAACCAATTGTCTATGAATACATATCATGCGGGCTTCTCTTTGGTTCCAGGTGCGGGTCAGCCAACCAGACATTTCAATTCCGAAGATGGATGCCCCATTTCAGAGTGGACGATAAGAAAAAGGCTCAAAAGGTCTCTCACGCCACAGGGATCAGATGTATTTCTTACTTTTTCTTCAGCCTGACTGACAGCTCACTGAATGGGGCTCTTAACTGTTTCTCTTTCTCCGTGACACGTATCCATCCCAAGCAGTGGTGCCCGTTGATAACGTCTGCGTGCTAACACAGCAGCGCTACGTGAGGCTGCGTGGTCCCTCAAGACACAAGACATTTTTTAAAAACGTCCTTAACATGTATCCACATTTGACCTCATTTTGAGGGCACGTGCAACTAAATTCCCACAACGGTGAAAGCAGCACTGATGAAGGAAGCGCCGATTGCTCCTGAAAAGCACTTCGACTTCAGCTCGATGTTGTTGACAAGGCGTCTTCCTGCTGAGTGGCCCCCAACACGCTGGGCGTCAGGATAAGGAGCCTCTCCGGGAACTGCCAGAGCCTCGCGGATCCACTTACTCCGTGGACTTGAGTGGATTCCCCACCTCCTCAACCTTCCCCCACATGGCTATTAAGGCTGAATATCGCCCCCGCTGTGCTCCGGTGTGTCCTTGGCTCTCTGCACATTCTTCATTCACTTCACCGCTGATGAATGCTCCACTGTGTTGTTTTTTTTCTTCCCCTCCCTTTCTCAGTGTTTCTCCAACTTACTTTGAGAAGCGCGTTAAACTGCTCCATTTATAACCCATAAGGCATTTCGATACTATATGAAACATATTCAGAGTGCATCCAGGGATCACTAACCTGTGAGATTCACTGGCACGCACACAAACACACACACAAACACGGATCTCTGAGCAATGCAGTTTATTCTTCCCACGCTTTCTACCACACTCATACATCAGAAGCCCTTGTCTCCCCACAGTGTGGGATGGTGACTGCATTGTGACTCAGAGAGAGAGGAGCAGAGAGAGAGAGCGAGATGGAGGAGGAGCAGTTGCTGCAGGGTTCATCCTGGTGGACTACGAAGAGGAGCTGCGCAGGTCACTGCTGATCGTGGGTGATTTCAGCTGGAGATAGATAACAGAGGAATCACCCCCTCAAACCACCACTCTGGTGCATGCATTTGATGTAACTTCTCAATAATATCAATTTTTTATGCAGCTCAACAATGTTTTTTGTCTTTAGAAACTTAAGTAACACTGCAGACATCTGCTCTGCTTGTTTGAAGCTCCAAAAGATGAACAACAATAATGAGAAGAGGCTGCAGAGCAAATACCAAAGAGGTGGTTGAACACTGACCGAAAATACACACAAAACACACACACACACACACACACACACACACACACACACACGCTTACTGCTGTAGTACAAAATGACATGACAAATACTCCTGAAATGACTGCTGCCATCTTGTGTTGCTAACTTCATTTGCCAACCAAGTGAAGTTGCCACCCACAGGGCCACTTGACCTAATAGCAAGTGCTTATTTAACAGAGCAACTCTCAAACAACACATCACGTCCCTATTTAAAGCCTCCAATCAATTAGCACTCCACAAATTCTAATTCACACTGTCTTTGACTTCAGTTTGGCCCCTTGCTAAACTGTTGGGAGGTGGAACCTCCCTCGTCTGTTTGCAGTTCATGTTCCACAGTTTCTTTACAGCACTTGAACATTTTCAAAGCTTTGTTGACCAAAGTGAAAACCCTTCAGTGGCCTGTAATGACACCCTTACTTTGTTCACTGTGTGAAAGGCAAGGAGACCATTGCTGAACCAAGAGACGCGAGAGGAGGTCGCGCCGAACGCGACTCAACTGCTTGCTGTTGCCAGGAAGCTTCTCGTATTCTGATCCCAGCCAACCAATAACCAGAGGATCCATACACTGAGCATTGTCCATGACAAACAAACTCAGAACTATAGCAGGGAACGAAGGCTGGTCTGTGGTGATGAAACACAGACAAACTAGTAACGAGACAAGCGCAGAAGCCAACATATAAACTAGGAGCACCAGGTGAGTCTAATCACAGAGCAGGCACAGGTGCAGCACGTTAGGGAGGGAGCATGCAATCACACAGGAGGAGAGGAAGTCAAGCAGCCTGCAACCAGAGACAAGGTGAGCTATCAAAATAAAACAGGGAACAGACAGGACAGAAACGTGGAGTGTGACAGGGGACTGAGATAAGGATGAGTGGCACTAACAGAAGGCTGTTTGTGAGAGGCTTACTTTGCTTTCGTGTTAAATTTCAGCTGTGTCATTCTTTTAGCTGCACATAAAGTTACTCCATCGTATGTGACATTCAATCACTGTCATTTGCAAGCTGACATAGATTTGTGGGTTTTACACAAGCTAAATAAAAAAAGGTTAAAAATGGAGATTTCGCAGAATCAAGCCAGTGCACAGAACTGTGTGTGTGAGCACAACTGTTGGGATGCAAAAAAAACAAAAACAAAAACAAACTGAGAAAATATTGTTGTGGCAATCCTCAAACCAATAGGGTTGGCTGGCAACACCACCAGAGAAGCAGCTGGAGTTACTCTGGATGTTAGACTAACTAAACCCACAAAATGGCATTCCTACAAGGAGCACCAATTAAACAAAGTCTAAAACAAACCCAACCTATTTTAGCCTTTAGCAGGTGACAGAGGGTGCACGGGTGTCAGGGTTCCTTTGATGTCTTGCAGGAGTTGCTTTCGAAAGAAGCCAGCTTTGTGAGAGGCTATTTATTCTGCAAGCTCTGAAAGCTGTGTCCCCGTGCTCAGGGATGAAACACGCTTGTTTAGGTGCTGTGTGGGATTCCACCAATGGTTTTCGAAGCACATGTGAGGTGGCTGGTTCACCCATACCAATGATTCAGTGATTTAGAGGGCTCTGAGTGTGAAAGGGGGACCCTGTACAAGAAATATTGTAATAATATCTAATAATTGATGTCTTCTTCCAACATAAGTAAGAGGCTATAACAAACAGTCGTGGTAAAGCAGATGAACCAGACTGAAACAGAAAATCAACTGACACAGCAGGTGGTCTCGCTTCCTTGTTTGCTTTTTGTTTTCTACAGTCTGGACCTTTGGGGCATGACCTCGTCACAGAGACTACTTCTAACAGAGACTAAACGCAGTGTTTTTTAGCACGCAGAAAGCTGGGCTCCACTTGTGAGCCCGTTCAGGTAAGGCCGGTTCAGATGTCGCTGGGTCACCCACTGCTTGGGGGGGGGGGTGCTTGGCAAGCAACTTTGGAAAGAAAACACAAAGCTACCTGAGGACTCCAGATGTATCTGTCTTTTCTTTCCAACTGCTTCGAATCCCCCTCAGGGGTGGAATTGTGGAACTGAGGGGGACAGCAATGTTTGAGCTTGATGCTCAGTCCACTTTTTTGACAAAGCACCTATTGGGATGTTTAGGTGCAAAACTATTGGGACGCTCACTTGTACTCTTGTATCTCAATTCAAGCAAATACATTGTTTTTGTAACGTAGCTGGTTTGGATGATGATAATGATGTAATTTCGGTAATTCTATTGGTTTGAATTAATCAAAGTGTCCTATCTGTCTTGGAAATGTATACAATCGTCCTTGATGCAGGCACACTCGCACGCACATGCACGCGCTCACACACACACACACACACACACGCACACGCACACACACACACACACACCTATGCTGTATTTGCTAAAGTCAAAGGACGTTGCGACAATCAGGATTCATTTCCTGCAGATATGCTCTCGTTAGCCACACAAATACCTACAACTAGCCTCACTCAAATGTCACCTTTTGTCATCTATCAAGACAACAGCATTCACAACAGCGTTCAAAGCAAAGTGCTGGCCCAGTAACCTGCAAATTGTGCCTCCTAGTGCCAGCAGGAGGCTTCAACTTACTGGGACTTGGCAGAGCCGCGACCACTTTTAACCAGTTTGTTAACGTGCTCATTTGTGTAGCAATGGCCATGTTTGCATGCTCCATTGTTTGTTTGAAGTTACCCACAGACTTGGGGTCCCACTGATCAGGTCACATAACAAGCAAAGAGGTGAGTCACTGTTTGGCCCATTGGACACACACTCCACTTTCAAGGACGCCTTGCACTGCAACACTGCCCAAATTTGCCTCTGACAAGAAATGACCCACTGGGATTTCAGTTGACATTCCTATAAACTACCAACGAACGCCTCCACCCCCCCCCACCCCCAGATTTTAAATACATGATGGAGGGATTTGTAAAGTGTTGGACTCCTCCAGTCTCTTCAGGATCAGTGTGGGGAGACTGGGCACAGAATTAACCAGGACTCCGGGATGTACCAATGTCTATCATTGCTCTAAAAACACCCGCCACAGACTGGTGATGCACTGGCTCCTCTTCTGCAAAAAAAACAAAACAACTGAACCACATCTCTTGAGAAGTAAATCTCCTCTGTGCAATAAATATTGCTCTGCTGAAGGCTTGCTAACACATTTACTCTGGTTCTGCCCAACTTTATTTCACTTCTAGACTCCAATTTTTTAAATGCCGCTCAAAAGTTCACTCAAGAGAATTCGGCTTCATTACAGATGTTCAGCAGGGAGTTTTTTTTCAGGACGCTGCCGTATTCAAGAATAATGTTTGCAAAGAAACTGGCCCTTCTCACTTTGAAGTCAACTACGCCACCCGGCTCTGCCCATTGGTCAGCATGAAGATGTCTGTCATAACTGGTGAGGCTGAGTTTTTGGCAAACCAACTGAAGTGAAGAAATCTGAAACAACAAGGGGGCTTTTTCTGGAACAGAGGAGTCCCACCACAGGCAAGAAAATACAGCAGGTCCACCCTGTAACACCTCATTGTGTTTTTCATTGACTGCAAGGACTTTGTGACTCGGTGAAAGGTTAGTTCAAACTTGTTTGGTGGCCAATCTTCTCACTGTAAAGGACAAAACTCCAAATAAACTATTTAAAAAAAACTGTGAAGGAAAAAACTGATCTGTTCAGTTCAGCTAATGGCAAACATCGTGTGACTCTGGGAAGAGGCTCAGGTCAGGCCAGGCCAGCCATAAACTTTGGTCTGCAGTAGTCACGGCCCAAGCCTTGTTATTGACACGTCCCCAGACGTAAATACTTCTTAGATAGTGCAGAGCCGGAGCACGGCCGTCCACGTGAGAGGCCTTCTATCCTTCATTGGTGCCACCATGTCTACTTTGCGACAGATAGTGATGTATTGCAGGCGGATGTGCAAACCTTCGACACCCTGGGTTTTAGACCCAAACTAGGAACATCCTGTTGTGTCTTTGTCCGAAAACCTAGAAAAGCAGTAACCTTGGGGGACACTGGTCAAAACGCGAGTGTATGCCTCAGTGTGCACATGCCTTCTCCAGCGCACTGATACTTGTTCAATAAACTCTCTCTGCTTCGACTGACAGGTCTCCGGCCTCCTCCTTCTGGTCCATCTCCACACTGAGTTCTCATTCACAAAAACAAGCCGATTATGTTGGAAGGGCAGTGCTGTACAAGAGCATCAACAAGCCACCACAGTGAAAATGATCTAGTAAATACATACGTTTAAAATGCAGGTTCGGTTTGAGGAGAATGAATTTCAACTGTTGTTTTTATGGATTCTCAACAAACATGACTAATGAGGCTCCAATGTTTTACAGACTGCAAAATATGAAGTGATGGCTCGTCCTGTGTTTGTGCAATTAGGCATTCAAAATGTTCATGTTGATGACTGAGGAATGAGCTGTTAGTCATCTGTTAACAGACTGTTTGCCAAGACCAAGTGAATTCAGACTTTGCTCGAGGGTCCGTGTCAAATTTGGTGAGATCACGAGCAGCTCTAAAACATGTAGACACCACGACTGCACGCATCGGTTCTGACATCACCACAAATCCAGATGTAAGAATTAATCATCCGCCCACCACTTGCCCCGATGACTCATCATTCCTATCTGTGAGAACTGGTTACCCATGAGGTCATTTCGCTTGATATTCTCTCTAAAGTGCTCCCACACCAAACTTTCTTCGTCTTCCTGTTGTCCTTTTGGTTGATACTTGGTCATGGTCTCAATACTTCACTGTTCCTTTATTCTTCTAATTTCACTGTGATGAAAAAATACATCTTAAATATTGTTCTCCGCATAAGAAGACTCAACAACCATTGTTGCAGCTTGCAAGAAAGCACTGCAACAGGCCATCTGGCACTGACAGACCCCTCCTGTTTGTGAATAGTGACTGTCTCTTTTCAGGACTGTGCTGATTACTGCTCTCACAGCGTCCATCCTCACAGTGTTGAGGTCCAAGTGTCAAAGGTCACCATCCAAAGTGTAGGTGTTCACTCTGGCAACAACTCTTCAGTTTAACACTGGCTTTTTTTATGCATCTTCTTTGACCTGTTTCTGGACGGTGTTTGGGAACTGATCTTCACTACACCACATGACTTATCAGTCACAGGCCCCAGGTCACAGGCCCCAGGTGGTCACCAATGGTCGATACTTCAAAAAAAATAAAAAATAAACGTTACATGCTGTACGAGTTTGGTGTGATGAGAATTGTGCCAGAGAAGACATCTTTTTCGGTAAAGCACTGTTGACAATGCATTTCTTGCTCAGCCTGGTTACAATGTATTCAGTTGGGTTCAAAAAGGATGACGCCTCTTGGCGATTTTTGACTTGGAGTTTATTTCCAAGGTGTGAGGAGTCACAGAAACTGCCATCATCACATGAATGCCTTCAATGATTTCTTTTATGACAAACAGTTACTTATGCTCCCATGAAGTCACAATAAAGTCATTTTGAAGCTCTTCAAGGTATTTCTGCATTGTTTTTGCATGGCCTCGCTGTGGACTGAACCCTCTGTTTAGGCCCTGCAGGTCCTCTGCTTTAATCTTCCAGTTGCTCCTCAGAGCATCACAGAAACTTGAGGCCATGCCATTTAACTGACTTGAGGGTATTCGACACAGTGTCCCTGAATGTAATGAATACAGCTTGTATCAGTGATCATGTGGATATGAATACGTATATGTTCATGGATGTCAATAAAAGCTACTGTCTATCAATGGCAGCTGCTCACTTTTGAAAAAGGGAAAGACCCTTTTCTGCTCATATCATCAGATCCATGTAAATTCCGCCATCGCTTTCATCCTCAAAACAAAGACGGTGTCTTTTCCAAGGACTTGACCAGCGTCGCGTCCTCTCAGTGGCTGGCAGAGCTACACCACTTAAGTCACTACAGCAGCAGTCATGATGCAGCTTGTCAGCCACCCCCAGACAAAACCTGAACTGAATAAATGAAATAAACGGAGAAAAAAAACCCAACACACACATTGATGTGAACAAGCAATATGTGATTAGTGCAGCAGTAATAACCAATATTGCCAAGCAAACACCAAGAAATGATCTGTACACTTTCCCTCCCAGTTTGCCTTGCAAATTCCACAACAGTGCATTTCTGAATGGCTGTCAATCACTAAGCGAGTCAGTCCTTAAACAACTCCTCCAATCATCATACGGAGCTCAGCAACCAGCCCTGCCCACTGCCCCATTGACCCCCAGAGAAGCCCAGCGTCCACAGACGGGACAACAAAAGAACAGGGTTTCTCTAATGATTGTCATGTTTGGCTGCAGTGAACCAAACAGAGCTACAGATGCCCAGGGAGATGATCACATTTTAACATATTTTTGATCAATGAAATACAAATTCTATGGTTACATATTTGACCATTAATCTTGGAATGTTTAGAGGAGGTAGAGCTTCCCTTGCAGTCTGAGAGCAGTCGGCACTGCTGTGTCTGTTTGGATGAACTCATTTGAATTCGTACTGATGTCTTCACCCGTGAGACAGTTAAATTGCAGCTGTCTGAACGGTGCTTTCAAGGGGATAAAGAACCTGGGGAAACTCGACAATCGCGACAGGCGGCAGCAGTGAAAAATTGGACACACATTTGACATTTTCGGACAATTTTTGAGTCGATCTATTTCCTGGTTTGAAGTAACTGGAGCCATGGTCAGCAGCGTCACTCTCTGTTTTTCTGAGCAAATCCTCAGCAAGCCCCTCAAACTGAGCACATGTGATGGATGTTGGCTGATTCCCGTCCCCACAAAGCTTTGTCCGAGATTAGAGGTTTTTAACCTTGAACAATCAAACTATCAGAAGCTTTAAACCACATTTATCTCCGAAATTGAAAGCAGGAGCAGAAACACTCCCAGCACAACGCAGATAAAGATAATTCATTAGTGATCTTTCTGCCACACTGCACGCAGAGCGACGCTCAGATCTGCAGTAGGCGGAGAGAGAATTTGATTTAAACCGAGGAAGACGAGAAAAGATTTACTTACAGCGGAGCCTTCGGGGCGTCCATGCTGCAATAACAGAGCATGTTTTTCAGAATGCCCAAATAATTAATTGTTTTTCTTGTTTTAGATTAGATTGAGAAAATATAATCTCTTAGCAGATCCGAGTGCCATGAACAGATAAAGAGTCTGTTGTACATATGGACGCAAAAAGTGTGAAAAAAGCAGTTTCACACCTCAAATGATGTTCAGATGCTTTGATGAGGAATAAACCGGCAAATCACTCACTCTGAACTTGAAAGGAAACAGAAGCAGTTTGCTGCAGGTAATGGAAACTTGGCGCGTCATCGCCAGATACAAGTATATGTCCTATGATGTTTATGACCCCTGGTTGTTTGCATTTGATGTCGCTGGCAGTGCAGATATGAACATCCCCCACATGTATCCCTGAGTGTGATATTCTAATGTCACCGTAAATGACTTTCATTCCTTGGTTGTTGTAGAGCTGACCCTTCCTGCACTTCCAGACACACACACACCAGCAGCACCTCCTGTGTTCTTCATCGCCGGCCTTGTGGCATTATAAAAAGTAGGTTGCAAATTTTGCGGCATGTCTCATTGTGTAAAAATTTTACGGGACACAAAAACAAAACAAGGCCAATGTGACGCGTTTATGGGATCCATCCTCTGGACGGCAGGCGGTCGTATATATGGACCATCGCAGCTGCAGATATCAGTGGAGTGTAGCAGGGCAGGTGGGCAGCACTCAGAGAGGAATTGGTGCTCTTGCCAATCTCAGTAAAAAAACGTGTGGACGCGACACGTCCTCTGGGTGCCATTTTTTTCCCTCACACAATTTAAAGTACATGGATGCGTGCGCACGCACGTGTTTGGTTTTCTGTCTTAATGTCAGCACCGTCAGGAAATCAGTGACTCGTCGAGCCTCGGAAGGAATGGTTTCCTGTTTCCTTCCTATAGTCTAGACAGGGTACACATTTGGTTGGCTTGAGTGAACATGTTGAGAATCCACAGGTAGCGGTGTTCTCCCTGGAGGATCTGTTACCGTGATGTCTATGGCTCAGTTGTCTGGTTTGTCTCCCCGTCACAGGGTTGCCGTGCGTCACTGTGTGTCCTTAACCTAAACATGGGACTTCAAGTGGCTCTTGATGGTTTCTGAGCACCTTGCATCTCTATCTATCTATCTATCTATCTATCTATCTATCTATCTATCTATCTATCTATCTATCTATCTATCTATCTATCT
>JAUESF010072450.1:0-13540 GCA_032274765.1 Malacoctenus tetranemus | reverse complement strand
ACTGACTCCCTGGTATTGACCACAGCCTGTCCCTCGGACCTCCTTGCCTGTCCTCTGCTGTTCACGTCTGCTGGCTCCGACCCCCGTCTGTCTCCTGACCACGTCTCTGCCTGTCCTCTGCTGTTCACGTCTGCTGGCTCCGACCCCGTCTGTCTCCTGACCACGTCTCCGCCTGTCCTCCGTCACCCACATCTGCGGTCCTCGACCCTCGCTCCTGTCCTGACGTCTCTGCTGCTTGCCTGGGTGGTGTCAATAAAACACTATGGAACGCAACATCGCTCTGGCGTGTATTTGAGTTCGGGTCCTCGTGACAGTATACAACTCAATTATTGAAAAAGCAAACCAACAAAAATACAACCTGGTCTTAACATGAGTTTTTTTGTTTGTTTTTTCACTTTATTTTGTAAAGAACTGAATCTGCATGTGCAGACTCACTTTGTGAGTCTTTTTTTCCTTCGCTAATAGATGCTGTTTCTGTCAAGTTCTCTGTGGATGACTGGCCGTTGGAACGACTGCGAGTGTCGCAGCACGGCGCCGACTCACTGAAGCGCTGATGTCCAATTGAATGCAAGTCCCTCCAACATCTTCCCTGCTCCTCTCTACCTGCTCTATGATCATAAAGTTCACCAGCCTTTACAATGCTGGTCACTCAAGTGCAGCAGGGCTTAATTCTATGGGGCAAAATTCTCAGATACATCCAGTTCTCGTGAACTGGGTTTCCCTGACAGCAGCATTAAACATGATCTGCTGGAACTTTAAAATCAGCCTGTAATCGCAACGTCTGCAAAGACTGAGCAGCCCTTGAATCAGTGTTCATCAGCAAAAAGGAATTTTGATTTTGATTCATAAGACCACAGGAAATGTCCCCTCCTTAGCTACACCCACTCAAATGATAGCAGCATCCGGGTCTCTGTTCAGCTGTGACTTCTAACCATATAGCGATGTATGGAGAGCTCCACTGGTGTTCCTGCAAATGATGACATTCTTTTAAAAAGACAGCAACATGATATTTGAATGATCTCACTCTTCTACTTCTGGTGTTTGACAGAATGTGAATTGTCTCCTTGTCTTTCCTTCTGCTCAGATTCTAACCTGGTTCCTCTGATCTAATCTTTGTGTAGCATGGACCGTTTGTTACTTTGTGGTTAAACAGAGTTGCACCTAACTGCTTTCTGTCACAGCGCTCAGTCTTGTCCATTTCCTGTTTTATTTTGAAGTCTATGTTTTGAGTTTTGGATTGACTATGAACCCTGGTCCCTGCCAGCCTTGCGTTGTGCATTTGAGTTCAACTCAGTTCTGTGACACTTTTTGTCAAATGTTCCGATTTAAAAGTGTAGCATAATTTTTAAAACTGGGGTTGTGGATAGTCTGTATCTACTTTCAGATATTTAAAAATACGTGCACTATATTTATGCTTATAAATAAGACACAGAAGCAAGAAGTCATCATCTATTTTCATTCCACTGTCAGTCTTTGATGTCCAAGTTTGATGTCTGAAGCACTAACAGCATTGCTGTCATTCTCAAGTCTTACTTTTGTTTGAAACTGGAGGAGCTTGGAGGTTTGGGGAATCATGTCAGTAAATCGATTACCCTTCTTCTTCATGAAATTCGTGGTCACCCCGCCCTCACCTTCACAATGCTAAATCATGGTGTCCTACAGTACAAAAAAAACAGTGACCACTAATATTTGGGAACTGAGATCAATGAGCACTAACAGGTCCGTCCCTTCTGCAACAGACTGGGGAAACTGCCCATTGTTGCTTTTGGCCACGTGAGTGTTGGTCAGCCATGGAGCAACTAGGTGGAGTGCTGATCACTCCCCCTGTTCACAAATGTGAAGCCCACCATCCATCTTCTACCCTCTGTCTCTTTTCATCTGAATGCAGTCAGAGACCCTATCCAGTGTTTTGACAGAAGTCCAAGTATCATCGTACCTGAAACATCCTCCTGCACCCCCCCCCAACCAGGTGGTATAATCTGTTCAGCAGGTCCTTGGTGGTCTCCTTGTGGTCAGTCCTGTTTGGTACACCTCCAGTGCTCAAACCACTTTAACTGGAACTCTGTCTGTCAAACCCCTGACCCTGACAGAATTCCCCTGAAAAACCCAGCACAACACAGCTGAAAGGTGATGCTGATCTCCAAAATAAGTCAAACCTACACATGTTTACAAACCCCCCCAACTGATGACTGGAAATTCTCTCGTTTGCTCTGGAAACAACCATACCCCTTTGTGTCCCTCATCTTCCAAACATGTTAAAAACATTCCTCAAGGATTTTGTCACATGTTGACATGGTTGCATTAGAGTATTACTGAGGATTTCTCCGCTGCACGTCTCTGCTGCCAATCTTCTGTTTCACCACATTCCCAATGTGTTTCTCTGGATTACCATCTGGTGAGCGGAGAGACTGCTGAACTCGTCTCCGTCGAATCTGTTGGCAGCCAGTTTGCTGTCTAACATGGTTCTCGCGCTCGACGCAGCCAAAAAAAGATGGCAATCAGTGGCCATGAAGGGATATTTGTAATCAGAAACAAAACTCGCATAAACTGAGACGTACACACCATGATTCGCAGAGATTAATGCCACTTGATGAAATAGTTTGTAGATTCACATGTTCAGTGTGCCATGAAAACAATCTGATCACCAGCTGCCCAGACTGCAAGACAAGGCAGGATGTGTCCGCGCTGTCGCTCTTGCTGCTGACCTTTGTCTGTGGGTTCAACATGTTTCACAGGAGGCAGAAGATCAAGTAACTGTGAACCTGCACCAAGAAGGCGACACCCGAATCAAGTAATCTGTGGACATCTATCACATGGTTTTTAATTTTAAAATTTAAAATCCCAAAAATGACACTTTAAGTATATGTTTACATCTTATTTTTAAAGCACAATAGAGGATTTTCACAACCAAAAACTGTGCTGGTTAGCATGTACTCACATTTCACATATTTCACAGGGGCCACATCACTGGAACAAGGGAGAGAACCACTGCTTTATCCTGCAGGTGATGAGCTTTAGGCTCTGATTCCAGCCGCTGTGAGTTCACTGTGGACACACTGAGAAAAAAAAGACAAGTATACAAGTCACAAACTCTCCCCCTGCTACTTATTAGATATCCCACACACTGCCAGGTGCCACGGTACTGACAGAATCAATGTCTGTCACTGCACCTGTCAGTGGTCACGATGGAATGGCCCATCGCTACACCTCAAGCTGCACAGTTCAAACTGAGCTAATGGAGTTCATGGCCTGTTTCTATAAAATTAATGTCACTGCATGTAATAACCCAAGAACCAATGTGAGCATTCACCATGAAAACACCACTGCTGAAATCAGTTACTACTGGTGTGTTTTTGATCTCTCATCATCTGTACTATTTGAGAACAGTACAAAACAAATTTGCCATTCCAAATATCAACACTCGTCAATTGACTGTACCAAGTTCTGTTATTTCTCCCTCTTCTGACAAACTTCCAGTCATCTGTCAGTTAGAAACCTGATCACAGAGAAACTTCACCCACTCAACAACAGCCAAACTTTCTCATGTCGTGTTTGAGCAGACGTAGGAGCAGATGACGCAGGGCAGAACGCAGAATTTGAGTTAAAGGTAAAATATTTAATTGCATGAATCACAACATAAAAGCACGTGTGTTAGGATGCTTTGGTGTTTTGCTGTGAGCTAGTTAAAACAGAGCAGTGTTTTTTGACCTGTATTTTGAGTATTTTGACCTGAATATCATCCAGTGAGAACCCAAGAAAACGGCTTCGGGGAAGCACTGAGTCCAACATTAAGGCCATTGTTTGCAATCCTCATGCTCTGACACTGGGTTCATGATTAACAACATATGGTAAAATATTACATTTTACTGCTTCACCAATAATGTCAGCTCATTAGGGATTACTTGCTTACAGCGAGGGGATGCGCGTGCCATCTTGGTTAAATGATAAAACGCCAGCCCGGTCGACACCAGATTTATTAGTCGGTGAAATAAATGAGTGTTTGAATAACGTCTGCTTGTTTGTCAGCGGACACATCAGGTACAAGTTGAAAAAAATCCCGGTTGGTTTTGCGTCAGCATGTGAGTGTCAAACTCGGTAGTGTTGACACGCTACGGCTCGCACCGACCTCTGTGAGTTTTGCCATTTACCAATCACATATTGCTTCTACCCACTTTTAAGTTTAACCATTAGCAATCACAGTGTCTCGAAAACAGCATAATGCTGGAACAGCATGTTTAATCCATTCTGAATTAAATTTTCTAAACAGATGTCGACGTTAAAAGTAGCCTTTTTGTTATTTACGGGAAGCAAAATGATCCATATAGGGAAGTGTGTGGTACTAATATACAGTACATGCAGCCGGACTTTCATGATGCTGATCAGGTTTTTTTGTGAAGTGAAGAGTCTGCAACAGCAGCCTGCCGAGCCGCACCTTCCTTAAGAGGGAGAGGGACATTACATTGGACAAAGCTTAGACAAAGATACGCCCAAAACACACCCATGACTAATTCAAGAAGAACATCCAGGCTTTTTAGACTGTTTCTTTTAAACTGGACGAGCCTTGAGGTGCTTCATGCTTTGTGCCCTGCAATTCAGACCATCAGAAAAGGGCTTTTTATTGTTTTGCACACTGTCTCTACCCAATTTGCAGCACGCGTGTGCACCTGGTTTGCCATCTTGTAAAGGAAAATGTGGCAACATCATTTGGACAAACAAGACGGATATGCGCACGCCCAGCTGCAGCCACGAGGTCCACACCAGTGCTTGAAGCAAATGACCATTTATTTGAAGATAACACATCTTAGTGACTTTTAGGATAGCCAGTAGTGACAAGAGCGGCAGCACTGAAACTCGCAGTTGTACAAAGTAAGTCGAATAATATGAACAAACACACGAAAAACTGCACAGGAGACTGGTCACCCACCAGAAGGGAGACATATTTCAAGATAGCGCAGCTACGAGTTGAGTTTACAGCACTTCAACAGACTCAACCCAGAACACCTGCTTCCACATTTTGGCTCCAATAATGTAAATGCAGGTCTCGCTTGCTATGTAAATAAGATGAACTGCGATAAAATGAAACACTTTATAAAACCCTCCATAACAAAAAACACTTCTAATGTGAGGTCAGCATACTGAAGACTGATTGCTTCATGTTCATCACTGATAACATTAACAATATAAATATAGTTAATTATATTAATATTAATTAATTAATTTGTTTATTTATTACTATAATTAATATTTGATCAAGCACAAACAAGTCAAGAGGCTGGCAATTCAGGTGAACGCACTAAACCTATATATGATGAGCAAAATCAATGGTTTAGATTATTTAGATTGGTTTAGATTCACTCTTCATACAGATCCTCCAACCTTCATGCAGAAGTCCAGGCCCGCCCACTGCTCCACTGACTCCCAGAGATGTCTGGCGTCCATGGGCGGGACAAGATCGCAGCATTTATTAGATGATTGCCTAGTTTCGCTATAGTGAATAATATAATCCTATAAAAGCCTGAAAAACAGGCTTGAACAGGTTTATAGCACTGTTGTGTCATGTGAATGGATCAGACAGAAACTGCAGCAGCTTCCCACTTTGTGCCTCTCTGGACCATTTCTCCTTTTGGACTGTTGTGTCTCCCCTTTTATTTTGCTGTTGCCTTCAATGACTCGTGGATTTTCATCTCAACCCCTTGAACCTTTTAGTATATTTTTAGTCAATGAAATATAAATTCAGTAATTATTCTTGTATATTGTGGCAGAGACTTTTTCAAAGTACCAAAGTACCACAAGTGCAGTGGTGTCCAAACTCAGTCCTGGAGGGCCAGCGTCCTCAAGGTACCGCAAATCCAGTTGGAGTGGAACCAAAACAAGGACAGATTCAGCAACTCCACAGCTTATTCCTCATCTCACATGATGTCAGAAGTGCTTTTTGCCAAACTCTTTTACTAATAAAACAGAAAGTTTGTGAGTGAGCTGCTGTCTTAGTCAGGGTTAAACTACTATTTTAGTTTACGTAATCTCATGTTTCATTACTGAAGTGTGCATAGCTGGAGCTGAATCCACAGGAATGCTGCTGTTGTTCCACTGTGTTGATATGCATCAGCACAGTGGAACTTGGAGAGCCAAGTATTACAGAGGTGGTACTTGGTGTAAAAAGTTGGAGACCCACTGATCCACTGAAACACTTACCCCCCAGCAATGATCAATCCTGACATCATCTGACATGTTTCTGGAGGCACTTCAGCAAAAGGCTGAAATTTACAGGGTTCTGTTTTTCATGCTGTAATACATTGCTCTATTCTGCAGCTTTCCTCCTGTTCAAAGTTTAAACAAATCAGTAAAACTTTCAGACTATTTCCCTTCACATTCCTCATCTCACCACCTGGTAAGTGGAATTAATTCCCACCATTGAAGGCTATTCGTATTCATGACATACTTATCTGAGCATGGCCGTCGGTTTATTTGCAAACTATTGTTACAAATCAGGTCGACTGAACTGTGAAAGAAGTAGTAAATATTGTTTTACCTCAGGGAGCTCCACAGCAACGCACTCCTTACGGCCAGTGGATTGCTTTGAAACAATGTCACATTTACTTAGAAAGAGCACTCGAGCAGATGTATTGTCAGACAGACAAGTAACAATAGTCCTGTCTGAACTAAGAAATATACTTCACTGTAAAATTCATAAACAACAGAATAATGGACGGTGTGATGGGGTCCACCAGTAGCAACACAAAAGTCTCACAGCAAAAGCTTTGGGAAACAGAAGGAACTGGAAATACACTCAAACCTCAGCCTCGTGGCCACACAAGTGTTATAACATGCTACAGACATTTCACTTCAGTTTGGATCACCACCAAAATATTATCAGTTGTTCCTTGTACCACCCATCAACAATTCTGAAAATTTCATCCAAATTAGGTCAGAATTAAACACAAGTGTCCATGGTGCGTCTGCAGCAGGAGTGCACAGTGAGTCACTTCCTGCTTTCAACATTGTAACAGATCCAACCCTGCACCCACCTTCAAGAATGACTGATCGACGTGGTCATTTATACAATTCAAACCCTATCTGTCTGACTGCACTCTGCCTTAAGGTCTAACGACTTTAGTTCCGTTATGTTTGGCTGCTCATCTCATTCCTGTTGTATTTTCTATTCGTTAAGCCAGCGATTCCCAAAGTGTGGGCTGCAGTAGCACTGGGCCCCCCTAGTGGGCCCCAGTGCTACTGCAGGTGGGCCGCAAGAAGTCCTTCAAAGCAAATAATTATGTTAAATGGTTCATGATTAAAGGCTCGGGTCGGCCCCAGAGATTTTTCACATTTCAAAGTCGGCCTGGTGTGCTGAAGTTTGGGAATGGCTGCTTTAAGTGACACATTGGCATATTTCCATGCCACTACAATTTTGCTGCATATCATTACATGCAGGCTGCTGCAGTTAGAACAAAGAAAGTCTGCATTGTTTACCTCAAACATTTCTGAACAATGATGGGAGCCAAAGCAGGTCAACTAAGTCAAAGTAGGCTGCATAATGAGTTCAACACACATATCATCAGATGTTCTGCTGGTGTTTTGGCATGCAGAAGGCGAATGTCTTCCAAACCTGGTGTGTTTTTTTTCCACTACGTCTTAATCAACCATTGTTAATTGTCTCTCCCTGACTAATATTCCTCTTTTTGACTCCTGTCCAGCCATAATAGCTTTTGGCAGACAACAGAAATCACAAGAGACAATTCTGCAAAATATAAAGTGGGACCTCTTCATGTGTTTATAAAAGCAAAACACTGGAGTGTTTTTTTTTTTTTCCCCAGAATCTAAGGAGAGCTCTTGATAGCACAATGTCTGTGTGTGGCTGGATCAATGGATAGGCTCTTATGGGACTAATATTACCTAACTGTGGAAATTGAGTAATATTACTAGCTCTGCTATAAGAAAGCTCTATTGATTGTTTGGTCAATATCAAAGAGCAAATATCAAAGGCTGCACACAAAGCTCCCCAATGATGGACTATCCTGTTTTTACCAACCATTTAAAAGAAGAGAAAATTCAATAGCAATCTAGGACCGGTATCCATTTCCGGCTGTTGATGTGTTTTGCTGTTCCTGCACAAACGTGTCCTTGCTTAAGTGTTAGGTTTCAGCTACGCTTATTGTACAGTGAGAGGACAGTTGGACGCATCTATTTTTGAAGTTGTCTTCAATGTGAAAGTGAGACTTCAGGTTACGTTCGAGGGGCTTCATTCAGAGTTTGGACTTACTTTCCCTACCGCCTCCTTACTGTACTCGGCACTCATTTTGCTGATGTTTGGGTTTGACACATTTCTAGCAACGTGGCAGATGTCTCGATATCAGAGTTTGCCAAAAGGGAGCTTTTAATTCTCGCAGCAGAAGTGCCCACACTGCAGTCATGATTGACAGAGCCTGGAACAAAAGAACTAAGTTTAGCAGCCTGTGGGCAGGAGTGCTGAGAGGGGAAGGGCCACTTGAGTTTGAATCCATAGACTACTGGCATGCAATAACTCCAGCAGAGGTGCAGACAACTAGAAATACCAGTTTCATCTACTCAGTCCCGCTTAAATTCACAAGCTATATCTTGTCTTCTTCAGATTGTCCATAGTGTTGTGCACTAATGCATGAAATTTATTTTAAATGGTGGTCATCCCTAGAGGTCCTCTTTGAGTGGAATGCCATTTAATGGAACCACTAAATTTAAAGTCCTTCCCAGTAAACTGCCCACTGATACTTGAGGACTATGTTTCTCCCATGAGATACTCACTCTGACTGTTAAGAATGAATCTGTATAGGAAGACTCAATGCTGCCCCAGCACCAGCCTGTTGACTATGAAAAGGATCCCCTGGCTCTACTTTTCTGCTTTCAATTAAATTCGGGAATCTGTCATATTCAATCGAAACTCTCCCTGCGAATGTAAGATTAGGTGAGTAAGGGAAGACTTATTTCACTGCTCTGCCTGTGCCTGTGTGGGCTTTTTTCTCAGGGCTCTATGACTCTCCACCACCACCCAAACACATGCATGTTCATTGGAGAGGTGTGGAGGTGTGCGAGTGCAACCATCTGTGTCACAGTGGCGCGTCCAGAGCAGTTTTTATTGGGGTCGCCGACTCGGGCCATAGAGCCGGTGTGGGGTGACCATGGCATAGGCAGGTAAATCGCAGGTGACCAAAATGCATAATACGGATTTTCATTATAATGCAGCACATAACTAGTGCTCAACTGAATCATAAATCAAATCTAAATCTGACATTACATTCTGAACAGTACCAATTCAACCAATTCTATACTATATGTATTAAATTGTCTATTTGACTGCCACCCATCATGGTCCCTGGGGAGCTGTGATTATTCCATCATGTTCGTTTTAATAATCAGTGATTATGTTGTTATTAGAGTTTTCATGTGTACAGAATGACACATATACAGACATACACAGGATGACACACATACAGATGTACACAAAAGGGCACACACAGGCCCACACCCAGGCTGTCTTGTCACGGGAGGAACATCTGGGCCTCACACTCACGACACACACACACAGACACGACTCCCACTCACGACACCCACGCAGACGACTCCCACTCAAGACACACACACAGTCACAACACCCACTCAGGGTTCACAACGCACATGAACAATGAGTTGTAAAACGTCCATTTTGTTAACATTCCAATAAAAGGAAAGCACGAGAGTCTGATTGCTGGCAGTCACAAGAGATCCGTCTGGTAAGCAGTGGCAGCAAGACCCAGCGATCTGAATCTGGTGAGCGGTGGCAGCAAGACCCAGCGATCTGACCCCCCTTGTACGTACGAGAAAAAGAGAAACGTTTGCATCTGGTTATTTTTCTGGGTTTTGAGCGATCGCTTCCTTAAACAGAAAAGAATTGGCAGAATAATAGTTTTGACAATGTCAGGAAAGGCTGCACATTCTCTGAGCCATTTGTTATCGTGGAACAAAGCCTTCATCTCTTCCCACGCTATCCTATCCTGGCAATGATAGGATAGCAAAATGCATCTGCTTTTAACATGAAGTATACAGGATAAGCATGAAAAATTACTTAAGTCAAAGTGATGATTCATTTGACTTCTTTATTCAAACAAGAAATTAGCATGTACACATAGAATAAATTATGTAATGTTAACTCCTTAATGCCTGAATTTATTTTAAATGATACAAACGCAAATTAAATGCAGTAAAAATTCATAAAACTACAATCAAAAATCAAATACACTGAGAATGAATGAATGAATGAATAAATAAAGAAAGAAAGAAAGAAAAGAAATAGAAATAAATACAGAAATAAACGTAAATTGATAAAAATGAATAAATTATGTATATAAAATACAGCAAATAAAACAAAAAAGACCAGAGGTGGTTTGTCACAAATGTGCAACATTAGGCGGCATCAAGGTGTTAAATTAAAACATACACCAAATGAACCTCAACTCCAGAGTTTGCACTGAAATAATGACTTCTGTGCTAGCCACAGTTTGTCAATTCCAAACAACATGTTGGAGCATAAGGGTATCCATCAGTGCACGTGGCACCAGGACACCCTAGGCAGGAGGTCAATAATCGACTTTGTAGTCGTGTCTTCTAACCTTCTCGCCAGATGCCTTGGACACTCGGGTAAAGAGAGGGGTTGAGCTGTCAACTGATCACCACCTGGTGGTGAGTTGGATCCGCTGGCGGGGGGATGAGGCTTGACCGACTGGGCAGACCCAAACGTACTGTGAGGGTCTGCTGGGAAAGTCTGGCAGAACCTTCTGTCAGGGAGGTCTTCACTTTCCACCTGCGGGAGAGCTTCGACCAGCGTCCGAGGGAGGCTGGAGACATTGAGTCAGAGTGGACCATGTTCTCCACCTCCATTGTCAATGAGGCAGCACGGAGCTGCGGCCGCAAGGTCTCGGGTGCCTGTCGTGGCGGCAATCCTCGAACCCGGTTGTGGACACTGGAAGTCAGGGCTGCCGTGGGACTCCTGAGGCAGCTGACGGGTACTGGCAGGCCAAGCGTGCGGCAGCCCAAGCTGTTGAGGAGGCAAAAACTCAGGCCTGGGAGGAGTTTGGGGAGGCCATGGAGAAGGACTATTGGTCGGCCTCAAAGAAATTCTGGCAAACTATCCGGCACCTGAGGAGGGGGAAGCAGTACCCTGCCAACACTGTTTAAAGTGGAAGTGGGGAGCTGTTGACCTTGACTGGGGATATTGTCGGGAGGTGGAAGGAATACTTTGAGGATCGATCTCTTCAATCCTGCCGACATGTCTTCTGTGGAGGAAGCAGAGACTGTGGACTCAGGTTGACTCAGTCATCACCCGGGCTGAGGTCACTTTGGGGGTTTGTAAGCTCCTCGGTGGCAGAGCTCCGGGGGTGGATGAGAGTTGCCCAGAGTACCTCAAATCTCTGGATGTGACCGGGCTGTCTTGGTTGACACGCCTCTGTTGCATCGCGTGGCGGTCTGGGACAGGGCCACTGGACTGGCAGACCGAGGTGGTGCTACCCCTTTTCAAGAAGGGGTACCACCTTCTTGAAATCTGGTTTGGTCTGGTTTAGTGAACTTGCAGGCGAGCGCATTCAGGAAATCTGTTATTTTACTGTTTCGGCTCTAGAAACATTCTAAATGATTTCATTGCGAGTAAATTATGGACGGTACCCACTCAGAACCCTTGGATTACATTGGACGAGCAGTATGGAGGAATGTTGACACATTTTTGTGGACTTTTATGAACGTTTTTGTACCGGGCCCAATCGACCATTATTATTTGAACGTGGGCAGAAAACAAGAAACCTGAAAGATCCCCAGCTGCATTTGAGATGTCAAAAAAGTGCTTCAGAGTGTTGTTCAGCATGGGAGTGAGTAGAAAATGAAGTTTATGAAGTTGTATAAGCAAGCTGAAGCATTAAAATCAACATTTATGTTCATGCTTGTTTATGAGGGAGCCATTTTTCCTGCATCATACTCTGAGGTTGCAAAAAACATTCTACAAAAAAGATCAACTTCCTGTCAAATTTAATAGATGGCTGTTCGCTGGGATGCTAATGAGTGCAAAGATCATTCACAATGGATTCTTACAAAATTTACAGAAAATGTTATGGATTTGTTCACAATGTGGTCGCATGGATATTTGTGCATTTCACAATTGTGTGCACACACAAACTCCTGTGTGGGTCTATGAACACATCCCTGTGTGTATCAGCCAATTACATCACCGTTCGTGCAAGCTGCCAGTGAGCAGTGACCTTTAACCTTTAGTATTTAACTGTCTCACTAAGCAATCAGCGTGAGGCGATTATTACTGAGATTCATTTACAACCGGAGGGCTTTTATTGATTCTTGAGGATGGATTTGAAGCCTCTTCGCTGCTGTTATGTCTAACTTAGAATGGAGGTTTAACCTCAAGGCAAATTAGAGGCCGGTTTTCTGTAGTTTCTGACACATATACAAGAGCAAAATGTTGGACAATTATTTTAAATGCAGGCAGAGCTTTTAATGCTGCAGTTCAACACGGTTTCAAAAGAGAAAGGAGTCCTCAGACTCTGTGGAAGATCCAATTTGGACATCAGCGCATCACGGACTTCATTCTACACCAACCAGGTACAGGTTAAGCGGCTGGCACTGCAACCATGCTGATTTCAAAATCAGTGAAGGGCTTCATTAAAATTTCTTTTTGAATAATTAGTTTGGACCTTGCAGCGCCCCGTCCTTATGGAAATGGGCCTCAAAGAATCCATACAGCTTCTGTAGACATTCCTTCTACATGGAGACAACAGATCCAGAGACCAAGAATACTTTTTGAAATGGCTCAGTGAGTGGAAATATTCTATATTGCTGTATTCACATATCTGGATATACAGCAGATTCAAGAGAAATTGCTATTGTGATCACCCCAACATGTATTTGCTAAGGCTAATCAAAAGTTGTTATTGTGAATACAACTCAAAGTAGATGTTCCACACGAAGTTCCATGCTCAGGTGTGTGTTTTTTGCACTTGCTTTGCTTTTTGCAACTCAAGGTATGTGGAACAATGAAACCTCCCAAAGAGGACGACCATACTATGGCAGCTGCAGCCCTTCCACTACAGCCTTGCTACTCCGAGCGGTGTATGATACCTCCCATCGGCTCTGGCACAAGACAGAATGTACCAGCCTAAAGTCTAGAGGGGAGGGGCAGGGACTTTGCCAGTCACTGCTGACCCACCAAGTGGAAGGTGTTGTGATTCAGGGTTGTGAAACCAAAAGGAGAGTAGGAGACCACTTTGTGACCTCTCCTCCAGGCCAAAGCTCTGTCCATTACAAATGGTTATACAGAATGTTGGCGTTGCACAATACAATGAGCAGCATAAATCCTTTTTTTTTTTTTTTTTTAACTTTTCCTGTGGAATTGCATCAAAATTGGGAATGAATAAACCGATTTTTTCAACCTGACTCTTTTCCCCCTTTCTGTCACAGTTCCTGTCTCACATTCCCCTCCTGTCACTCTGCTGCAGCTATTTTCCACTCTCCCTCCCTCTGCTCACTCTACCTGCCA
>JAUESF010072372.1:0-13546 GCA_032274765.1 Malacoctenus tetranemus | reverse complement strand
TGTTGAGGAAAACTTTCAGGAGGCCTAAACTCTCTCCAGACACACTAGAAAGGGTGAAGATGGGTGTGACACTGTGCGCATGCGTGTGCGTGTGCGCGCGTGTGAGAGAGAGAGAAAATCTGGTGCTCCTTCTCAAATGAGATTAAGCGATTTGAGATTCACATTTCTGTATAAATTGGACTTGAATTAATTTTCACAGGAGATGCGGTTGACCTCGGAAACTCCTTGCACTCTTTTGCTTGAATTCTAAACAAGGATAAGTTGAAGATAAATCAACATTTTAGATATATATTGGAATTCTGTAAAAACTTAATTTCTTAACAGAACTTCAGGAATATGTGCCATTATTAAACGGTTCATCCAAAGGACTTTTGCTCTGAGGTTTATGTCTTTGTCATCTCCTCCTAACCAGAGTCTGTTTGTTTTCAGCTGAGAAAAAGAAGCTCCTCTTGGCTGACAAATACCAGGAGCTAAAGAAAAGTGGCAAACTGGAGAACTTCCTGAGCAAAAAGAGAAAGAGGAACGCCGGGAAGGATCGCAGGAAGCTGCCAGAAAAACTGGCTGCTGGGGCCAGATGAGCGACCTGAAGGGGCTTCGCAGCTGCACCTGGAAGCAGAGACTGTGTGTGTGTGTGGGGCTGGCTGCACACAGAGCCAGCTGCCGGACCCTCACACTGAAGTCTCCTCACCACACTCAATGTAAAGACTGCGAAAGAGGGCTCAAGGGCTGGTTAAGCAAAGCGCTTCCCAGTCCAGGCGGTGAGAGTCACAGCTTGTAAAAGCCAAGAACTGTACCTGGATGCTCTTTGATCGTGTCACCTTTTACCTCCAATCCTTTCTACCATGAGAAGAGACAGTGCCCTTTTTGTTTTGTAAATAAACATTTATTTAAAAAAATGGAAAAACACAAGCAGCTGTCTGTGAAAGAACCCCTCCCTGTCCCCTTCGTAGGTCCACTCTGTCCAATCAAACACCAACACTTAACGGAGGAACACCTCACTCGTCTCGGTTGGAAGACTTGGGCACAACGTGCCCAGTCGCCCCTCTGTGAATGGGTGCAGCAGGACGGGACAATCCCAAAGAGTGCCAGAGTGTTGAATGATCGAACGACTTGCGAAGTCGAGCAGAATATATCTGCATACCCAACAGTTCCAGGTAGAAAGACTTGATTTGTCATGCTCAGTCACTTCCATTCTTTGTTGCCTCCATGTCTCATTGAGGGCATGTTGGCTGGTTTCTATATAGCACCCAGTACTAAGACATCCTGGCTCAGCGAGTCGAGGGTTGGTCTTCAGTCGAGAGACGCCTGATTCCACCTGTCATCTCACCCGGTCCATGCCCATTTCCAGTGGACCCTTGGGGTTACAGTGCAACGTGCTATACGTGTGTTTTCCATCTACCTCTGACACACAAGCCACAGAAATAAAGAATTGAATTCATGAAGGGAAGTTGCTGATAATCACACTGCTGCAAGCAGATCTGTGTCTTTCAAACTTTATTCCATCAGTTCCATTTGTAACTTTTATTCGTTTACTAATGGAACAGTTAAATGCAAATCACACCTCAATCATTATGTAGAAGACGAAAGCACAAATGGACCCCAAAAATCAGGAGACCAGAAACTCAACTGTGTGGAGACACATCAGTCCACTCTGTCCTCAGCAGGCTTCTGTCTGAGCGCCACCTCAGAGCGCACCGTGTGCTTCATGGTTCGCTGCATGAGCCAGGTCAGCAAGTGGATGCTC
The DNA here is from genome assembly GCA_032274765.1 of Malacoctenus tetranemus. Classification (NCBI taxonomy): domain Eukaryota; kingdom Metazoa; phylum Chordata; class Actinopteri; order Blenniiformes; family Labrisomidae; genus Malacoctenus; species Malacoctenus tetranemus. Next base: position 11,802 of record JAUESF010072372.1, on the reverse strand, counting down.
ACAAAGGCCCCGCCTGCAGCCAAAAGCCAGTTTCTTCTGAGCCAGCTGTGAGGCTTCATACCAGCAAGCCTGTAGGGAAGGCGCGCACACACACACACACACACACACAGAGTGTTAGCAGCAGTATCTGGTGGAGCAATGGAGCTGCAGGTAAGCGCCACTGTACCTGAAGTTATTTCCTGTTGGTGGCGGAGGAAGGGGCAACGTAGGAGACGATGCCAGGTTCAGGGATGAAGTCTTCTTTGTCTTTGTGCAGGAGCGGACTCGTCTTCAGATTGTACCAGCCCCAGTGGATCAGTCCCAGGCTGCTGCCCATCACAATCAACACCTTGTAGTTCTGCCAGAACTTCTGCAAACCCATAACTGGCAGAGAGACTGGACCTGAGCGAGGGAAAACAATACAAACACACTGACTTTCATTCAAAGTAGATCGCAAGCACTTAATTACACACGCACACATGCAAGAAAAAGTATATAAATCCTCTAGGATCACTTGGATTCCTAGAGGGTTCAGAGCCCAGCTCAACCTCTGGAGGGAGGAACCTGGTGGAGGGAGCTTCTTAGTTTGGGGCTGCTTAGCTGCCTCAGGGCCGGGACGCACTGCTGACAGATGGGAAAATGAGTTCCCAATAGTATCAAAACATTTTGCAGGAAAACCGAAGACACCCCCGTCCACCAACTGGAACTCAGCAGGGGACGGGTGATGTAACAGGACAATGAGCCAGAGCATCAAAGTACATCAACAACAGAATGGCTGCAACAGAGGAGGATCTGCCTTCTGGAGTGATTCTGTCAGAGTCCTGACCTCAACTAACATTGTTATTTGTACTGTGGCTGTAGTTAGCTGACCAAGCTTAGATTGCCATGAACGGGTTTGCACGCTAAGTTGCGTGTTTGCTGTGACCGGCAGTAAGCGGAGCCGCGCTCAATGACAGGGTGAGAGGATGAAGTGACCTCCAGGAGACTCCAGCATGCAACACGGCGGCCGCGCGCTGCTGCTCTCAGACAACGTGATCGCTGACAGACGCGCATAGCAAACAGCGCGAGACGGGACGCGCGTGTCTCACCTTCAGCGGCCGGCGGTGGTCTCGGCGTCATCCACCATCGTGTCTGGGAGTGCTTCCGCTGGACACGCCCCCTTAGCGACTCCTTCCGCTGTCTACTTGTTTTGCTTTTTGTGTGTGTTCCGAGAAAACTTGATTGAAAGACGTGGTGCAGCCTGTCGGCCCCGTTCGTTCCTACGACAGCTTCTCGGTGGTGAATGTGTGGGTGTATGACAAGAACACATGGAGGAGCGCATGAAGGGAGCGAACACTCTACTTCCGGGTCTGACAGATTTTGGATTGAGTGTCTTTCGTAGGGTAACAGCAGCCGCGATTACGCAAAAGACCTTTTTCACACTTCCGCGTTTTGAACCGGATGTGGTGCTGGAGTGTTTCCGGTGGCTATATTAGAATTGTACAAATTTATTCGAGTCAAACACAACTATAACTACAGTTGTCTGGTGCAATCAGACGTGACACAGTATGTGTGTGTCCGTACCATCTAATGGAGACAATGAATCAATGGCATTACACGTAAACTTGAACGTACACTTTAAATCTATTGATCTTCATGGCAATAAAAAAACAACTTGTAGCTCTTGTCGAGTTTGTTTTGTTTAAACCCCGCCTACCTGATTATGTCGTTACCTTTGTAATATTTAGGAAACACGCATGGTAAATGAGCTTTAAATGTTCAAGTATTGATTTATTGGCTTGGCTTTCCTCAACAGTAAAATGTTGCCGAATGTTCAACTGAATCCAGACTTGTTCAAATCAATGTGAATATCCAGTATTTAATGAGAAGGAGCAGTCAGGTGACTTTCTAAAAGCTAACAATTCAAACACTTCAACAAACTATTAAAAGTGATGGCATTAACAACAGGGGCGGACATCCCATTTCGTTTTTTTTGGGGGTGGGACAAAGTAAAATTTCAGAGAGGATCTTCTGGGGGTGGGGACATGAAAAATTGCTCTCTTTATCCTGCTCCTTTGCAGCTTGCTTTGCAAAACTGAGCCCTGAGCTGTTTAACCAGCAATATATACAATGTTATTAGGTGGAGGGTGGTAATGATTCACTTTTATGATGACATTGAACTAAATTTCTTTCCAATTTGCTCTAGTTTCCAAACTAGGGTCAAAACCATAGTTCCAAAACTATAGAGGAAATATATATTTATTGTAGTGTCAAACAAAATACCACAAAATATTTCAACAATGCCACAAGATACGCCAGTGTCGTTTGAGCTTGTTAAGCATCAAGTTAGTTTAAACAGAGAGGCAGATTTTGGACAGAGCAGGAGAAATGTCACTTTTACTGTAGCACGCTTGTTAAGCAAGTGGCATTGACTTACTGGCTTCAACACATTACTGTGGTCTCAGGCTGTGCTCTCTGCAACCAGCTGAAACACAGTGCTGCCGGTAGCAGGTGGATCAAACCACTTTGAGAAATAGGGGGGTGTCAGCATCTTACAACAATAAAAAAAAAAACGCTTTGTTTTATGTTTGCGACAACTTTATTGAAGGGGGTGGGGGGACATGTCCCCTGCCCCCCCCCCAGGATTTTCACCTATGATTAACAATTTAGTCCAGGATGAAAAATGTACAATGACTAGTCGTTTTGCACGGTCGCCCAGAGACTGTAATAAGACTATAGTTGTCCAGCTTTTCTGGGAGTTTCTTCACCATTTTCCAAGAACCTGATCAGCTCTTATCGGACATCGCTGGCTCTTTTTTCTTCAGCTTGATTGTTGCATTCCTGTTTCCCTCCGTTTTCCTGTGTCTAAACAGGAAGCAAAAAGAAAGTATTTCTTTTCATTGCTTTTTTAAAAAAAAAAAAACAAATTCAAATCACCTTCTTGAAAATAGCAAAACATCCGAGTGGTTGCACATGTTTACTAAAATGATCGTCTGTCTGAAAGAATCAAGAATTTCTAACATTTCTGGTGCCTGACATTTCCTGTCTGATTAGGAAAGATCCGTTGCAAAACTGTGTGCCTTTCATTTAGGGCTTTTTTTTCCCAGTCTGTCCTCAATGAGGGTTGGTTTCCATGGAGCTTAAAAGGTGTATGAGACCTGCATCGCCTTCCTACTTGCCAACACTTGTGTCTGGGGCCCTTTATGAGCTTCATGCCCCGTCAGTCTGCAGCAATCATCTGGTGAATCTACGTTCACCTTATGGCCATATCCTGCATGACTGTGAGTGATGCACATATCAATTTTTTCCATCATGATATCAGATGCTAATTTAAGATGAGATTTGAATGTTTTTTTAAAGTGTCTATGACCCATTAAATAGTCCACCCATCCATTCTGTGTGGCCTGGGCCAAGAACTGCCTCTGGACAGCAATGTGTCTCTTTGTGTGTCATGTACACAACTCAAAACAACTCAAGAGATCTTGACCCTTATACCATGATGGGGGCAAGATAGCGAAGGAAACCTTGGCTCATGCACAACATTGTAGAATAAAAAAAAGATGCCTTTCACCGTCCCGCTACTCTCACTGAGGGAGCAGGACCTCTGATGCAGATGTTTGGAGGTGGGGAGTGGCCCATAGCATGTTACCTTTGCTGGTGAGCACGCCCGCACGCACGCACACACGCACGCACGCACGCACGCACGCACGCACGCACGCACGCACGCACGCACGCACGCACGCACGCACGCACAGGTCATGACTGACTGTCACATGCTAATCATGTGAGTCACACAGCTTCCAGCAGAAGAAATGAGTAAAAACATCTTCATACCAACTGGCCACACACTGATCATCTGCCTCATACATTGACTAATGGCTAATGACGCAAATATGTGAATACCTCTTATGATCAGTGCTTTGCTGAGCTGAAAATCCCTTCACAATGAGGTCAGTTCCTCTTTCAGCCTCAATTGTTCAAAAACAGTTGACTCCAACATTGACAATGTGGATAACTGGGAGAATCACTTGCTTTCATTCTATACACCTGTGTTTCCTTATAAATGGCTTCGGAGTTTCCATCGCCTGTCTCAGAATTCCTCCTACTCAGGGTATCGCTCTCCAGTTGATGTATTTTATCCACGCTTGACATGAATAAAATTCCCAGAAGAGCTGTGTTGAGAAACCAGCAACCAGATCAGCCAGCGTGGTTCCAACGACGAACAGACATGGTAGTGGCATTCCTGCATTTGAGTGTATCATACCTTCCTTCCTCAACATCCAAGATATTTTCGGGCAGACGGACATTCAATGTCTCTGGGAGCAGGAAGACTAAGCTGCCACTGACAACCCCCGTTCCGGCAAAAATCAGAGGTGGCAGAGGAAGCCAGAAGTCCTCCAGGAGCATGATCAATGGCGCCAGGGAGCTCCCAATTCGACAGACACATGAGGTGTAGCCTAATCCACACTGCCTGTCCAACACAGCAAAGAGCTTCATCTTAACACAGCATTACTACAAAGCAAAATGACTTCAACCATGTGAATATAGAAGGTACATTTGCGGAAAGTAGTTCTTAATATGAAATACATCAATTGTTCCTAACGTGTACCTGAGGATTGTTGGGTAGAGTTCAGCAGAGTAGAGGAAAGCTGTGGTAAAGGCGGCCTCTGAGAAACCTTTTGCGACCACAGCGATGCACGTACGAAGCACAACATACTCTGAAAGAGAAACCGCTCTGATATGAGGAAATCAAAAGTGGACGGATCAAGAAAGCACAAGTCAGGACATCTGTGCAGAGACGAAAACAGGATAAGAAAACTTTGAATTCAATTGATAGATGTGTGAAAGACAGGAAGGACAGCAACCTAAGGGTATGGTGATGTTTATTCCAATCAGAGCACCGGTTATGATCAGAAACCATGCTTGGCCGTTGCGCCGGCCGATCCCGTTCAAGACGAAGAAGGTGGAGATTTTGGCAGGCGTTTCGATGGCACCATAGATAAACTGAGTGAGGTACATACTGAGGCCAAAGCCTGAGATCTTGAAACTAATTCCGTAGTACAGGAAGGCCACCGCAAACCTGGAGGGACAGCGACATCATTGAAATGAAAGCACGCTGTGGCGATCTTGACAGGTAACCTGACAGAAAAAAAACAATGGTGTACCAGGATAATCCAGAGCAGAGGGTGATCTTCCTCAGATTAGGAGTTTTCACCAGGTCCAAGTAGGAGTGATTCTTTTCAGCCACACCGGACTCTGTCACCTTCTTCAGCACCTGGGGGCAACAGCCACACCCTTGGTACTGTGACAGACACACTGCAGATACAGTTCACACATGTTGAAGTGGTGCCGGGTCACAGGTTTTAGATTGACAGATCAAAATAAATTTAAGATAATAAACACAATAAAATAAAAACACAAGTCGTACACTGGTTGTAAGGCTGTGACATTAAAATAGGTGTTATAACTGAGCTAATATAATATTTCCAGTTCGTTGGGTAAACTACAGATAGCGATCTTGGTCATTATTTACTTTTTGGTTCAGCTGCTTAAATGTGATTCACCATCTAATTATGCAATTTGCGATTGGACGGGAGAATCAAAAGGACTGCCACCGTCTGACACGCACCACTTCTAAAACAGTGAATAGTTATTTAGGTATTTGAGAAATAAGAGGAGAAAACTTACAATAATCACTTTTAATGTTCCTGAAGTGATCAAACAATAGAGTGTTTCCCTGATGGATTTCTTTTCTCCTCGACGGATTCTAAAACATGTGACGGCTCGTAACTGCTGAGCGTCGCTCAAGTCTACATCGCAAGTCAGTCTGCTAATACACATGTAAAGTTCCCTTTAAGAGATTTAAAGTTCAAAAGCGTTCAACGTCGCAAGCGAGTGGTTTTACAGTCGTATGGGAGAAGAACACAGAGGGTTGATGATTCATGACTGAAGTCAGGCTCTCATTGGAAGAGCTGCCTCATTCAGGTGTGCTGTTGACTCACTGGCGCCTTAACTGTGGCAATATGTTGTTCAATATTCAGACAACATGACCCACAATGATGACTTTAAATACAGGTTATGGGTCGGGCTGCAGCTCATGTTTCAACGGGTTAGGGTTAGGGTTAGGGTTGCGGTACTAATCAGGCTAAACCGCGGGTTTGCGGTTCGGCTGTGGATTTGTACTTTGTCGGGTCGGGGCAGAGCTTGAAGATTGGACCTGTGCAGGACTCTGCTCCACTTAATGGGCAATTTTCAACTGCAGTCAGCAGTGACAATTCACCTACACACACGCACGCGCACGCGCACACACACACAAACGCCAGTAGCAGGGGCTGCCATAGAAGGCACTGATACACACATGCCACAAGGGTTGGGTGTCTTGCTCAAAGACACTTTAACACATGGGCAGGGCAGATCTACATTGTAAGTCCAACGCACGATACCAGCTGAGCCACAGTCACCCCAATGGAATTGGACAATTTGGAATACATTCACAACCGAACTGCAGGTGGAAAGTGGATGCAGCTATGGGAATGGTCGACTGTTCAAATGCTGGACTTGACAGCCTATTGGCTCTGTCAATGAGTTATCCTTGGTGGGCTAAAAGATTGCGAATCAGACTGAGGAGAAAGAATCTGCTATGTGGCTGGGAGACACTCAGTTTCATTGGACAGCACGATAGCTTCCAGTGTCTTGCTGTCAGTAGGGTTCCACTATATTGCGACCAACACCATACAGAGGGGGGGCAACTGTGGTTCAGTTCTCTGTGGAGAAGAAGAACAGCTGTGCTTGTAGGGACTGTGCCCAGTTGTGTTTCTGGTATTCAGTCAACACAGTCAAATGTTGCAATCAAGGGCCAACATCCCGTTTATTCCAAGGAAGCCTTTGTAGAAGTGCAAAAAGATCCAGTTCATCAATTGAAGGCTGATGAATTGGTTGGCTGCAGAAAGACTGGAGGTCATGCACACACTCAGTCAGTACATTTGCATGATTAGGGGCATGTTTTGCTTGGCTGACAAGGGAGCGTGGAGTAGCTGTTTCGCTTGGAGCCTGTGCTACAGATCTTGTTCCTCTTTTCATTTTCACCACCAGTTCCATCCAGTGCAACAATCAGCAACAGTGTTCTGTGCTCATCTGCTCCAAAAGCACACAGCTTTTCTAAAAGGTGTTGGGATCACAGCAGAGACTTAAATATGTGTTAAGCTGAACAAATGAAAGATGACAATAAAACTCTGTTGGGAAAAGTTGATTGAAAACACTTATAGACAGCAAGTACATGACAGACAAATGTACAAACAAGGGAACAGTTGAAATCTGGCTGAAAACAAATGTGTGAATGAAGAGGAAGAGATGAAAATGAGGTGACATGACGATGATGACATGGAATAATTCAGACAAAACTGTAAATATGGCAGTAAATATGGAAAGAAACTCAGACAATCAACTTGAAGAAAAAACAAGAACTCTGACAAACACAGGCTGCAACATTGGAGTTTGACCAACACCGAGGTCTCTGTACCTCTGAGTCCAGTCTGCAGGTGTATTCCTCCTTTTTCTTCCCATTGATTCTAGCGCATTGAATCAAATGCTTTTGAGCTTCCTCCACTCTGCCATTGGCCAGCAGCCAACGAGCTGACTCAGGGAGCCACCTGAAAACACACAGAGAGCTCAGCTCGTCCTTCTGATGGATCGACTGTTTCACGGATATAGAATCACACCTGTTTGTAAGAATAAGATGGAGGATGAGTGTGAATCTCACGTTACATTTTTTAACAATTTTTAATGCTTTAAGTGCAACAAACCTGTCTCAAGATAATATAAACAAACAAAAGCAACAGCAAAATAAACAGGAGCAGAGAGTCATTACTTGCTTGCACTCAGGACCTGGTCAGTCTGCAACCCAGACATTTTTACTATGTCGCTGAACAAAACATGCGATGGTTTGGGTGAGAACAGCTGATTTGACACCCATCTTATGGATAACTCAGGACGCCTTGCACCATGCCGAGTGTTTGCCGACTGGAGATAACATCTTGGACATCCTTATTGAAACTTAGGCCTCTCAATGGCCTTCTAAGGCTATATGCTCTATATGTCTCCAAAACAGCACTTCCACACAGTCCTCAAGTACCGCTCCCTGAAGTCCATTGAAAATCAGTTGGAGAGTGTAAGACTCAAAAAGAGTTTTACTCGCATCATTCTATCAAAACACTTCAAAGCTGGCACGCGCCAAACTCCCCGTTGCATCATATCGAAAACTCTTGACTTTGAACTTTTATTGACTATCACTTCATGTATTCTGGTCCTGAATCATTGAATAATGTGGAGACCAACCACAGGATGAAGCCTTCTTCTGCAATAAAAAAAACTGTCCAGGGTCCTTCTTGAATAGTCTTTATTGCTGGGACAAACAAGAGTGCAAACTTCATTCATTGCCGTGCTGCTTCTCACCCGTGGTGGGAGCCGCTGGTGACTGAATCACAGAGTTACAAAAAAAAAGTTGGAGCTGAATCACAAACAGCTCTCAGTGGTGTCTGAGTGTTTTGCATGATCGTTGTCATTGATATGTGAGTGTTTGTGTGATTAGGTTAGAATGATTTTAAGTGGGAAAGTGCACTGAAGCTGCTAATCACTGTGACCATGTTTTACAAAATGGCTTGGATTTATCAAAAAGAAACTGACTTCGGTAATGTACCTCAACAAAAATGACCAACATGGTTGAACATCAGGCTCTGCAATACTACTACTACTACCACTACTAATACTACTTCGATCACTACTTTTTAGAAATGAATCAACTTGAGTCTCACCACCAGAAGACAATGGGGATGATGCAGGGTGCAGTCACAGCGAGCATCAGGTGCCTCCAGTCTCGTATAAAATATGCCAGTAAAGCCAGTAGCATGTTCCCCACACTCCACGAGACACTCATGACCGTACCGGTGAAGGTCCGATGCTTTACGTCCGTCCACTCAAGGCCTGTACAGGAAATCAGTGGCAACATAATTTCAGTCAAGAGAGGTTGCTGCTTTGACTATTGAATGAATTCATTTCTCACAGTCCAATGATTCAAACAGAAACGTGTGAAAAACTGAAGTAATATTATCAGTCACAGACAATAAAAATCTAACTATTTTGACCAGAGAGTATTCTCCAACCACACACAGTGGTGGGATGGGATTACACACACTGCAGCTCTGAATTACGGTCCTGACAACATGAACCACAATAGCAACACCCCAATAACCAAACCACCGTTGTGCAGTTTAGCACAACAGTTCAGAGAGGAGAGGGGTTATTGTGAATTTCCCCCCAGGGAGATTGGCCACGCATACACCACTTAAGTACATTGCGCAATTCCTTTTGATGAAATAACTCGTGATTGTTGTCTTCAAAGGGCTGGCACTCAGAACTCCTCAACAGCTCCCCACCCCCACTGTGAACAGTGTCGGCGAGGTACTGCTTTCCCCTCCGGAGGTGCTGAATGGTTTGCCAGAACCTCTTTGAGGTCCTCCAGTAGTCCCCCTCCAAGGCAGTTCAATGCAGGTCCACTATTTGGACGTCTAACTAAAACCCACTTAGCTGTCAATATGCAGTTCAACATTTGAATGTCCCTCTCTTGAATAAGATTGGTGCAGAAAAATGACAATAATTTAGACAAACATCAGTCAGATGTACTTCATGGTGATTTTGGGTTCTGCAGGCCTTTTAAAACTTCATGTAAAAGAAAATAATTATTGTTGCATTGACTCGTCAATACTTCCTACAGAAAACGTTGCTTCCACAAATAGGAGGAATGTTAAATTGTTGGGGTTGTGGTGATCACAGAGTCTCTCCGAGAAACTGAATGGTTGTGCCAAAGTGCATCATGGGAGTTTGGTATTAGGAATATCAATGTTATGATTGCTATTCATCGATTATTTTAACCATAAGCAAAGTTGATAATGCTGGTGCTTTGTGACGTATGCTTTTTATAGTTAGTTCAGTCACTTTATTTTGACGCTGTAAAAACCGTGAGTCAGAAATGTGATCCACACACCTACAAACATGCATGTCAACCTTCTAATTCTAAATGGCTCAAACATACAGTACAAATATTCAACAAATGACCAACAGAACTCAAGAAATCAGTCAAAAAGCTGACTAAAATTGATGATTAATACTAATTTCTGCAAGAAGGGATGGCAACCATGGCCTTAACATAGAATTCATGTGAGAGTAAAGATAGGCTATCAATAGACGATGAGAAAAATCATCATCTGGTGTCACAGTCTGCTCCTCCAGGAGATTCAACGTGAAGAAAATGATACTGAAACATTGGCTGGACATGTGATTGTTTACTGGGTCAGGATCAAGCTGACATTGTTTCAAACTGCTGAGAGACAGCTGAGGCTCCATCACTTCTTTCAGTTACACCCACTTCTCACTCTGATCTCCTTTGTATCTTCTGACAATGTGCTCTCAAGAGGCAGAGACCAGTAAACACTTTTGGTCTAAACGTGTCCCCCTTTGTAACCCCCCCCCCACCCCCCCCAGTCTCTTTCTTTCACAGTGTATCCCCTTTATCCAGATTACACTGTTACACTGACATCTTCGCGTAATAGGCTTTTCATTATTTTTTTTAAGTGTATTGATGGAGCTTACCGAGGACAGCACCGATTATTGACAGCCCACTGAGGGCCACACCGCAGAGAGCTCTGGAGATGGCAAACATGGTGTAGGAGGTGGAGAAGGCTGAGACAGCTCCAAGCATGGTGGCTGCGATCAGAGCCAGCAGGAGCATGGACTTGCGACCAAGCCTTGAACCAAAAAACATACAACAAATTAGAAATGCTACGACTTCATAGATATAGATGTATGAACACCCACATCCTCTCCCCTCCGCTTTGTGATCCAATGAGTGTATTTTGAAGTGGAACACCTTCAGGTATCTTCTGTTGAAGTGTTGGAATTGGGAAACAACAAAACCTGCCGGCTGCTATATGTTTAGCATTTATGTAATATTGAACACCTCGAATGCTTTGGTGGTCTGCTAATTCCTTGACTGAAAATGAAACTAAATTAAAGGGCTTTTGTTATATGATGTCACTCAGGTCTGATATAAGTTGCTAAACTTTAACCTGAAAGAATTCAGCTGTGCTGACTATTGTTCCAAGCATCACTTATGAGGATAAAGTGTTATTAAACCCAAATGCTGGAACAGAATTCTGAAGGGGCAGGAACTAAAATTCAGACAAGGCAAAGTGAAGCTAAACTCCAAAAACAAAAACCAAAGATCAAGGCAAGGTCAGTTGCAACATGATCCAAGGGGACCAGATCCAGAGCACAAAGACAAATGATGATCCAGCAAAGGACAAGGGAAGACGCACACCACCGAAACACTCACTCCAGGTAGGGAAACAGCTGGAACCAATCAATCAAGAGACCGGAGGGGCAAGGTACCTGGCACAAGAGGAGAACGAGACGGCAAAAGACATCAGGAAGCGACACAACTGGAAAAAAAGGGCAAGACAAAATATGATAAACTGAGAAAGACCGAACGAAGGCATTAAAAATATCTAAAGTGAAAAGTACAGAAACTAAATTGAAGCACTGCAGGGGGAAAAAAGTCTTTCACAAAATCTAACAATACACAAAAGAAAGAGCAAGAAATAGATAACGTCCTTCTTGTGATGAAGAGCATGTGATTAGCCAGTGAGAGCATGACCTTTGAGGATCAGGCTGAGCTGGAGCCAGGATCCATTAGAAATTCATCTTTTCACTAAAACAGTCAGTGTGTGTGTGTGTGTGTGTGTGTGTGTGTGTGTGTGTGTGTGTGTGTGTGTGTGTGTGTGTGTGTGTGTG